>JBAGKK010024707.1:0-11268 GCA_037177015.1 Euceroptres primus | reverse complement strand
TTATGAATTATTACACATAACGCATAACCAGAACACTCAAAACGAACTGATACGAACCGACGTTGACCGACGCGTAGTCTACTGCGTCACTATTGCGCACTTTGTTGCTACGTTACCGCTGAGCTCCGAGTTCAACTTTCCTCGTCCCCTCGGACCCCTTGCCTAAATTTGAATGCGTTAGTATGTATAAACTACTTCCTGGAAGCAGTATTTCGCGCGGCAAAGAACCGCGCGTTCAGTGTACAATAGTATACAATAATATACAATGCAGTGGAATGAATTCCAAAATTACAAAAACGACTATTCCCACTTTTCAAGAGACAAATATCAGATGAAAATAAATTACCTTTTAATTTTCGCAAGCGCACTTCAAATACTGGAGTGGTCAAGTAAGTGGGAGATCAGGGTCGCGCGTGCAACCCTTTTTCTTCTGGTGCGTAGACAAAATATACATGCAGGGTCACGGGGTGCACAAACGGAAAAACAATTCGAGGGTGATTACGATATCCCCAAGACCCCAAGGGCGGTGAAACAATGAAGACTCACTCGTCGAGTTTTTGAGCCGTGATCCGGTACCAAGTCGCGTGCGTTTTAATTCTACTTTCCTAATCCACCCCCTACCCCTACCGCCCTAAAAAACCCCATCCCACTAGGTCCTTTTTTTTCTTCCAGTGGTACGAGGGAGGATTGAGGATTGTAGCTTGCCAGAGAAACAATTGACTGACTGACTGACTGACTGACTACCGGGACTTTATGGGGGAATTCAAACCTCACGGTGCACCCTCGATTTGCACCCTAGTCGTAAATATGATGTATGTACAAACACCGGACCCACGCCTCTTATTACATTCTCTATGGGATCTCAAGACTTGTTCTTTCTCGAATTCAAATCACCCTCCAGGATCGTTATACAGTCATGATAATTAGGATTAGTTTTTCATTTTGATAAAAGAGCCAGCTAAAAGGCCTTAAAACCTTTTTATACTGTTTTATTTTATATAAGTGGACGGTGCTTGGTCAGTGGTGGGGAGGATGTAGGCGGTGCTTATTCAGTGGTTGGGGTAAAGTAGGCAGCGCTTAGTCAGTGGTGGGAGTTAAGCATGCGTTGCTTCGTAAGCAGTGGGGGGAAGGTAGGCTGTGCTTATTCAGTGGTGGGGGACAAGTAGGCGGTGCTTGGTGAGGCAAGTGGTGAGGCAAAAGGTAGGTGGTTTTTATTCAGTGGAGCTGAGACACGTAAGGGAGCGTTCACATAGGACGTCACGCTATTAGATATACTTTGCAATAATCACGTATCTCTTGATTCCTGTGAAATTACGAGACACGAGTATACCGAAACTATACTTAACCTTTAGAGGGCCCGAAAGCCAATATATTGGCTCGCCCCCTGATCGAGACTTTTTCTATGATCAATCAATGATATAAGATACCTTTTGGGCCAATTTTCTGAGGTCGATTTTCCTCCCGAATTGCCGGCTCTCTAAAGGTTAAATAGCGTGACGTCGTATTGAAAGCTCCCTAAGCGGAGTCGGCGGAGCGTTGTGAATGTAGGAGAGGCAGTAGGCGGTGATTGACGAATGGTGGGGTGAAAGTAGGCGGTGCTTATTCAGCGGTGGCGGGAAAAATAGGTGGTGTTTAGCAAATAGTGGGGAGGAAGTATGCGGTGCTAAGTCAGTGGCGGGGGTAAAGTAGGCGGTGCTTAGTCAGTGGTGGGGGTAAATCGAACGGCTTTTCGTCAACAGTGGGAGGAAAATAAGCGGGTCTTAGGCAGTGGTAGGGGAGAAGTGGGTGGAACTATTATCAATGGAGAAAAATTCAGCAGAGAAGGTATCAGTGTTTCTCAAACTGCAAAAGTTTCAAATTTAAAGTTTTCAAATTTAAATTTAATTATAATTCTGCTAAAGTTTGTATTTAGAACAATTCGACTGTCCCGAAGGAAACTGTCTTAACAAAGATTTCCAAAAACAGAATGTATCAACTATATTCTACTTCGCTAGAGTGTCATATCTCTGTGTATTAGTAAATGGAGATACGACACTCTAGCGAAGTAGAATATAGTTGATACACTCTGTAATCAGAAATCTTTGTTAAGACAATTTTCTTCGGGACATTAGAATTAAAAAATATTGTAGATCCTAAACTTTCTGAATTAAATATTTAAGAAACTAAATTGCGAATTTAAGTTATATTAATGAAAAAAAGAAAAACCAGGTTTTTTGATGGAGCTTTGATACATTTTTCGCCAACTTTCAGAGAAAAATCAACCCCTCAGTTCGATAACCTTCCGCTAGAATAAAGTGTCATTTTCCGGCCTGAACACTTTCCTTTGACAACTTATAGTGTCAGGTTTGCCTGCTTTTGGCATTTACGCCAGCAGTAAATCAATCACACGCTACACTGACCCCTCGTTACGTTTTGTTTTTATGATCATGTGAACACTCACGCACTATTATCCACAGTTTTCCGCCGAAAGCAATCGAAAAATTCGAATTTTGTCAAAAATAAATAAATAAATAATTAAAAACAAAAAGACGAAATTATTTTGAATGATTGATTTAAAGGTTTCTGAATGTGATCGTTTTAGTTTAAAATCCATCTTAACCAAAATCCTTTTTGTTGAATTTGAATCAATCACAATTTAAGCTTCAATTTTTATTCAAAAATTCTAAAATCCCGTTGCCATAAAAATTTTAAAAATTACACTTACCCCGATGTTGCTGTTGTAAATTTTGGGGAGGAGGGACGTGTCCGTAAATACCCGGGGGTCTGTTGTTTGTGTGATGTCTGTAAAATCGTAATTTATTTAATAAATATCTAAATCAAAAATCAAATATTAAATTGAGTTACTACTCATAATATAAAATTTATATTTAAATTTTTTTAAAAACAATGTGTATTAAAATACAAATACAAATAAATAATATGCATTAAAAAGCACAGAAAAAATAACTCACCCCAGCATTCGATGTCCAGCTGCACCAACAGATGCAATTTGATTCGACGGAGTAAAGCCGATTTGCGGCCTCCACTGATTTCCACTGTTTCGATTCATTTGCTCAAAATCTTGAGGCTTCAAAACTTTCGGTGGCAACACAGCGCCCTTCAACTTTTTTGCTGGGAAAATGAAATTGTCATCGTACTTTGGATCTCGGAAACTCACACTGTGGAGAATTACAAAATCCGTAAAATTAATCATTGACATTATTTTAAAAAAATAACCAAGAATTCTCATTATCAGCATTATTATCATTCTCAATATCAGACTCTCAAATTGTAGACGGTTCCAAAATTTGCAAGCTTTTAGGATTCCGAATAATTTTAATTGCGTGTCAAAAATTCCAAAACTTGTAAATTTCGTCTTGAATTCAGTCGCACGAATTTTAAAATGCTTTTCAAAATAAAAACGTCTTTAAATTATATGAATCGATAAAATTCCAAAACCTTTTATATTAAACGAATTTCAAAATGTTTTTCAAAATAAAAATGCCTTTAAATAATATGAATCAATAAAATTAGAGAACCTTCTATAGGTATTTACATACAATTTTCCATATTTGAAACCTTATAAATTTAATAAATTATTTGTTTCTATAATTTATAATTACCAATAGATTTGATTGTTGCGAACCGGTAGTCCAAGATTAGTCGGCGAAGGAAGCGTGCCACCCTCGCCAACACAATCATCAGCCAATAAAACAGTTCCTCGCATTCCGTCGATCGAAATCTCAACTTCATCGTCCGCATTTATATTATTCGTATAAAGACCCTTTATGAAATTATAATTCGAATTTCCAGGGCCCACATAAAGTCTGTCGTCACCCTTCACGTTGCGCCTTTCTAAAAATTATTGAACAGTTTTAACTGTACTCCAAGAGACATGAAAAAATCAACTTTTAAATTCCGGAAAACTTAACGTTCATTTTCTAGCAAGATTTTAAACCTTAAAATTGTAAACGATTAGAAAAAAGCACAAAAATGGTAATAGAATTATAAATTACTTTCAGCTTCGGTGAGACACTCATAATAAGGCTCGAGGGCTTTGAATAATCGTTTCTCTTCTACGAAAGGCAGTAAAGCGACTCCTTGCCACGCGAATTTTTTCCCATTAAGATCTATTTTAAAATCCTCGGGATAGAAATCAATGATTGGCGATCTCTGAAAAAATATTATAAAATATAGAGAAAAAAGTCTAAAAGTAGGAAAGACATTAAGTACAAATCTTTGGTTATTTTCTTGGATTAAATTAAAATTAAAAAATTGTATCTGACTGGCGAAATAAATTAATCATTGTTATTTGATTGTCTGCTTTTTTTGTGATGATAACTGAATCACTTACAGGATCGCTCATCAATTTTGCCCAAGGTTTCGGCACGTGACCGCTGCTCGCCGCTGGAAATACGCCCATCAATTGTTCCAATGGGCGGAACTAGAAATAAAATAAATCCTTAGAATCATAAAGTTAATATCATTTCAAAAGTTCTATTGTTATATTTGAAATTGACACTTTCAATCAGATGTTTAAATTTTCGATTTTATAAGGAATAAAATTTGATAATTGAATTCAAGAAAATCTGGAAAGCGTCCGAATTTTTGAAGAATCTAAATTGGAAGCCTTCGAATTTAGAAAGAATCGAAATTCAAAAACTGACCACACTTCAAAAGGCTCGAAATTCGAAAGCCATTCAAATTTAAAATAATCTAAATTGGAAAGACATTCGAAAATCATAAAGCATTCATAAATCCTAAAAATTCCAAATACATCAATCAATATTATTTTTCAGAAATACTTACCGGAATCGTTCCCTTTTCGAATTCAGTGGAAAGGCCTCCGATGTTAATAAAATCACTTGCGAATGGAGCATAATGGTAAGGAAAATACCATTTCCAAGAGGCACAGCCTTGATAATAATATCTTAAAACCCAACAAAGTCCACGAACGTACTGTAAAGCAACGTTGTTTCTGCAAAAAAAAACAAAAAACAAAAAAAACAAAAAACAAAAGTGAGAAATGATTTTTAATAAAAAGGAATTCATTATAGACATAGGATAATAATTAAAATAGAAAATACATAAGAAAGGAAATATAGAATAAGAAAAAATCTAACCTGAATGCAAGATTTTCGGGCGAAACATCAAATTTGGATTCATAATATCGCTCTTTAAATCCATCTTCCCACAATCGAACTTCGTCGTGAGATTGATCGTCTTCCTCTTCTACTTCTTCAGCTTTACGTTTCTGTCCTCTTTTATCAGAATCCTAAACAAAAAATCAGGGAAAATAAAATTTAAAGGAAGTTTAATACTTTAATGGTAAGAGAATAAAATTTGTATTTGATAATAAGAAATAATTACTTATGATTCAACTTTAAATATTAATTAAAAAACAAAAAATGTGTTAAAAAATGTGTTCAAAATGTGTTAAAAACAACAAATGTCTTCAAAGTAAAGCTAGAATAATAATTAAATTCTTATGTCACTACATTTTAAATTCAAATGTGTAGCTAGAATAATATTTCCGAAAAAATCAAATTGAAGAACATTGTTAAAGTGAAACTTGAGATCGAAAGAAATATACTAGAATTACTTAAGTTTGGAACTCAAAAGTAAAATCTAGACTGTGATAATTAATATAGATCAAATGTTAATTAATGTACTGTAAATTTCTAATTTAAAAACGCTTACTGATCCAGAAGATATATAAGAAAACAAAGAAATATTTTCAAGTAACTTACCTCAGAAACGATCATATTCTGAAGGGCGGTTTTCGCATTTACTCCCATCAAAGCACGTTCAGCCGCATTCGTATTATAATTTCTGCCTTGTGTTCTCATCAAATACGCTTCCTGTCGTGCATTTTGAATCGGACTTACTGACTGTCCCAGAGGCTGAAAAATCACAAAAATAAACCATTATTAGTTGAGAATTTTTTTGAAACCTTAGCTGTCCTTAGTTACTAGATTTTTCTTTATAGATATTCAGGCTTCACAGCGCAAACTGCTCTCAAAAAAGAAGAAATAGGGTGATTTTGTCACAAAAATAGTGGAATAAATTATATTAAATACAACCTTTACGTTTCCGCGTAAGGCAAAAAGAAACAAACTTTTTATCTTTTTATCACTTTTACATTAAAGTGTATTCAGTTCTATAATAAATGTGCCATAATTATTTTTATTAGGTAAATTAATTTGTACCTAGTTATTATGTAAAATGAAAAACGACCAGAAATTTTTTGAAACCAGAAAAACCCGGAGATGGTAATGAATTTTTAAAATCTTTAGTAGAAAAACATATCGAATTAAATAAGTATACACCATTTTGAAGGAGTTCGATTAGAAACTCTTTAAATTTTAAGCACTTCAAATTTTCAATTGTACAATTTTGAAAGCTTTGATAATGAAATGTTCAATCTGGAACATTTTTAAATTATTAATTACTCAATTTTAAATGAATAATTCAGAAAATGATTCATTTTTAAGACTAAATTTAAAATTTTACAAGTTCAAAGGATGTTTGAATTTTAAAATTCTAGTCTAAATCTCTAGTTGTTCATTACTTAGTGACAAATTAAAAAATATACAGATTTCAATACTTATTTCAACATTTCAAGCATGTTAAACGAGCCACTTTCTCTACTTTTAGTCACATTTTCAAAATATAATAATTAGTCAACTTTTAAACACTTTTTAAAGAATTTTTTTTCACTTTTTTCATAGTTTATTTGTAATTTATTCATATTTATTGCAAGAATAAATATTTTCATTTTTTGATATTTGAAATTTAAAGCTTAAAACTGATGTTTAAAAATTTAACAATTAAAAATTTTAAAGTTTAAAATTATACAATTTCAAATTGAAAACAATGAGTCTTTTTTTTGGAATTATAATAGGAGCATGTTATAGTGTTTGTCCAAATTTAGTCGTTGGATTCTTGGTTTTATTTTCAGGAATTCTATACATTAACAATCAGAAAGATCAAATCAAGGTAGAATTATTGAAAAATTGGAGAATTTAAAGTTTGAAGAGTATGAAATTAAAAATGTTCAATTCAAAGCATTCAAAGTTTAATCAATTTAATTGAAATATATTTTTTTAAAAATGTTTAGATTCAAATTTAAATCGTTTAAAAATAGTACAATTTCAAATTGAAAATGCCTAGGATTTTTGGTCCTGTATTGGACACATCAGCCAATTCTTCACCGATTTGCATCAATAAAATAACGAATCAATAAAAATCGCTAAAAAATAAGTTGTGTTCATACAGATTATCCATATTTTGAAAACAGATTCTAGAAACTGAAGAATCATGAATTAGACAGACCTACAGCCTGCACTAGTGAACCGATTGGCACCAAAAATTTAAAAGAAGTCTATCAGATGAGTTTCTCGTTGCATATTTCAGGAAATTTCGATTTATCAATTATTTTACGAAAATTTTAACCTAAAAAAAGTGAAATCTCACCAAAAACATCCATAATGCAAAAAAGTCCACCAAGTAAATGTTATCAGTACCAAGTAATATTCAATAAGCTTATAAAATATACTTTAATATTATTTGGTACTGAATAACCAAGCATCTTAGATCTTTTTGGTGAAATTGTGAAATTCAATATGTAATCTGAAATTATAAGCATTTAAAATTAAACAGTTTTGAATCAAAAGCACTGTAAATAGAATTAGAATGTCACTGAACTTTTCAATTTTGGAAGCATCTAATTGGAAATTTTTCACATTTAAATATCTCAATGCTTCATATTGAATGAGTCGAATTTTGATAATATTAAAATTAAAACTGCTCAATTACATTGAAGAATTAAATTTTAAACTTAAAACTTTGAAGATTCTGAAATACTTACATTTTAAACATATATGCTTATAAAGATCGAGAAATAGTAAAAATATTGGATTTTATTAATTCAGTTCGCATTTAAGGAGAAAATCTCACACGTGAGGAAGGGGAAAATGGGTAAGTTTTTTAAAAAGGATTAAAAAGGAGAATAGGGAAACAACTGTGAAGCCTGGAAATGGTACGTTTTAATTCATAATTTTAAAAAGTTTAAATGAACTTACAGTGGGTGCAAATTGTCCAGAAGGAATCCAATTGGGTTTAAAATTACTGATCGCATCCATCCTTCTTTTCTTGTTCTTCTCTCTCTGCTTGAATGCCAATTCATTCTGTTGGCGTTTCTTAAAAATTTCGTCCTCCATGTTTCCCAGATCAGACATAATCAACTGAACTCTGTCCAAGTTTACGTCACCGCTGTCGGTCAAAAAACCCTGAAAACGATAAAATATATTTAAAGCCATGGATTTACCGTTTCTTAAAATTAGATCATTTCTTAAATTTTTAAATCATAAAATTTCAAATTCCTGCACTTAAAATTTTTCAACGTTTCCAAAATTCCAGAGATTCCAACTCTGAAGCCTTTCTGAAATCCAAGATTTTCAACTTTAAAATTCACAAAATTTTTTTTAAACTTACCCCCGTTTTATATACAGTCTTCTTATATAAATTAACGAGTCTATCAATCGCGCCCTCGCGAATTTCCAAGGACGGTAGATGTGGTAGAAAGTCATTTCCTACGAAGAAACACATAAAAACCCAATCGTCGATCGCCCTTTCGAAATCGTACTTGAACGGCAGATTCTGCATTTGCAATTCTCTCTCCAAATATTCTCGAAGAACGTTTAAACGAACGAAAATGAATTGACACTCAGATCCAAAAGTGTTTTCCTCGGCCTGAGCGCTTGCTTCCGCTCCTGTGCAATCTTTCATCTCGTGACCCAGTTGTCCGCAAATGTCACAAGGCCTCGGCTTATTCGGCTTGAATTCTTCTCGAATAATCGTAAAGTTCGGCTCATGAGTAGCGAGTCCCAACATTATCAAATCCGCATCCGCTCCGCAGAGAACGTGCTGCGTGTTTGGATCGTGATCTGGCTGAGCTGCAAAAAAAATTAACATATGTAAATTAAAATCCAAAATCTTACAATTTATCTAAAATTTATTTCAGGTTTTGAGAATTTTGAGTGCTAACAAATTTAGAGGCTTTCAATTTGTTTCCCTTCTGAAATTTAATAAACACTTACGATATTAAAATTTCATAATTTAAAGTCTAAATTCTGAACGTTTTATAAATTCAGACACTTTTCAATTTGTAATGCCTTAAAAACCAAATTTCTTCAAATTAAACATTTTGAAATGAAAAATGTTAATTACCTCTTTGGCGACGAATGTAGTCCATGATTTTATGCTCTCCTTCTCCAGGAACATTAGCGTCACTTAAGATGACTTTAATGCCTTTCCAACCAGGATCGTTGTTCAATCGTTCATGGACGTAATAATGCAAACAAGCCGATAATCTCGCCATGAATGGAGTTCCCTGGAATTTTTCATTCAAGTTAGCAACAGAATAATTGTACAGAAGTTGTAGTTTGTAGTTTTTGATTAAATAGTTACCGGTGTGATGCAGTTGCTGTCGAAATGTTCGCCCTTTGGTTTTTCTGGTGGGAGATATGCTCCTTTTAATAATAAATCTCTTCGAATTCTATCGATTTCTAGGATTTTCTCGCTTGTTTCTTTCGAGGCGCGAAATCTTCGAGATCTTTGTTGATTCATCTTTGCTCTCGGAGCCTGAGAAAAGTTTAATTGAATTTTTAGAAAGTCATTCAAATTGTACAGCAATGACATCAGATTAAAATTAGAAATATAAAAAACTCTAAAAGTTAGAAAATTATTATTATTAAAAGCTTTAAATTTAACTCAGTAATTCGAATTGTAATTAAATTTTCTGGTTGAAAAAGTATACTTTTAACTATGAAGTATTTTTATAAACACTAAATTAGAAATGGAAAATTGGTAGAAAATGAAAATTAATTTCTTTTTAAATTCCTTACAACTCCATCGATGGCCATGTAGAGTAATTTTCTGGGTCGCACGATGCGAAATAATCGGTCGATGCACTCGAAAATAGCCTCCATCATCTCATCTTCATTTTTTGGGGCAGGCCTGCAAAATTATAAATATAAATTTAGTTTTAAAAAATTCTTTATGGTGATAAATAGAGAAATACTCTTGGTTTCTGTTCGTTTTCTTACTTGTCTTCGGGATGTGTGCAAGGATGGATAATACCGTTCATATCCAGGTATAAATTATCGAATTCTACCCCATTGGGATTTGATTCGGCTGAATTTATTGGAACTTGAACGCCATCGACTGTTACTGTCTGAAATTTAAAACATATCCTTTAAATTCTTATTTATCAATTTTCTAAACTTGAATTTCCATTTTGTCTTTCACTATTTTGTAAAATAGGAAACTTCGTTTAGATAAAATAAAATAATTGAAATTATTTAAAAACTTTTTAAGTACTATTATTATTTTTCATAGTATCATTGGAATTACAATTATTTATGAAAAATCAAAATTTTCATTTGGAGAATAAAATTCTTCATGCTCCAATTTTTATTTGAACACTTAGAAATTATTCTTACTGATTTCATTGCTTTGTTAACAGCAAAAAAATTCAGCTTGAAAATTTTCTGCAAACAAGTTTGATAATAAGCAGTTCTAAAGATTGAAAATAATAATAAGATTATAAAATTTTGAATAATTTACGACAAAATTGTACCTCAATAAGATTACAATCTTAAGACCACAAAGATCAAAGTAGCAGCAACAATTGATAAATATTGCAAGAATCAATATCAGTAATTAGAACGAAATGATCAAAACTACAAAACAACGATAAAAACCGATTCCGAAAAGATAATCGAGAATATCAGACATCATAACCTCTAACTTTTATTGTAAATTTGACGCTTTCGAAATCGATTATCCGAGTTGAAATTATACCCAAAACACCCGGACTAATAAACTCAACATTTTGTCGATAATGTTTTTATCTTAATTATCAATAAGAAAGCCGTAAGTTCACAAATATTGTTCTTAAAATTAAACGTAAAAACGCACCTTTTGTTCGATGCACTCGACAATAACCGATGGATATTTTCGGCTCAGCCATCGGAAAAATGCGGGTACACCCATGTTTAGTAAAAACCAAAGACCTAATTCACTTGCACTGAACGATATTTACTGCAATTTTCAATAAGTTTAATGAATTTTACTTCTTTTATTCAGTTTGGTTGCACCGTGTTTTCATGCCATGGTACATAACCTCAAACCCAAAAAAAGCAATCGTTAGGGTTGTAAAGTTTCATGAAACTTTGGCCAAATGAAAAGTTTCATGAAACTTTTGAAACGTTTCAAAGTTTCCAA
>JBAGKK010024696.1:0-11269 GCA_037177015.1 Euceroptres primus | reverse complement strand
AGTCTGACGATTTCTGAACAATCCTGACGAATTCTGACTTTTCCTGACGATTTCCGGCCAGAAACGTAACAAAACTGATCAGAAATGGTCAGAAGTCCTGACTTTTTTTCCGACGATTCCTGACTTTTTTTTAGTAGGGCTCTTCAAGGACCAATTAAATATTATGTTTATTTATTTTATATATGGATATTATGGAAGTTTAGGTATTTTTCAAAATATCATTGATTCTTTCTTTTATTTGTTTTTGAGAACAATTCACTCAAAACATTTAGTATAAAATTGCGGTACCTATATTTTGGAAATGGAATTTCGGAAATATGGGAGAAAATTAGAAAATATTATTCATAAATACGTATTTTTATTTCGATCATGGGTTTTTGATATGGTATAAATTATATAATTATTTAAAACTACTGTTTATTGAGGGTTTGAACCAATTTGTTTAACAATCCCTTCTGCTCAATGTCCAAATATGACCACAGTTCGCCTTCTAATTCCAAGAGAGCTTGATAATCATGAGATTGGCAAGCTAAGACTAAAGATTGTAATAGCAGCATTTCATCTTCACCCATTTTTAACCCTGCAACAGATTGTAATAAATATTAACAACTTTAACCATCGCATCTTTATAAATGTTTAAAAGATTATTTGCGTACATGTGCATCAGAAAAGGGTCTGTAGTTGCTTAATTAGCTTTCTTGCATTTTTGTGCGAATAGATGAGTCTAAACTTCTAAATAAGCGTCCACATTAATTATGTACAGACGATTTTTGGAATTTTAAACCCCTCCTTTCCCCCATATAAGTGTTTTTCTATAGTTAGTGTGTATTTTAAGATATTCGTTTACTGCATAAGCAAACTTGTACTGCAATCATCATTTCGAACTTGCAAAATCATCATTTCGGACTTGAAACTTTAAATGGATCAAATTTATCTATAGGAATATATAACTGGACCTCCCCACCCCCTTCTGATGGTAGGCGCCCACAAATAGTATACACTCGAATCCCTGTTTAAGATATTCCTAGAATTTCGTTCGATGGTATTCAGTAAATGCGCGGCTCCGAGGGTAGAGAGGGAGGGACGGTCGTCGAGTAAGTCAGTAAGTAGTCGAGCAGTACCGCAGCAACAGAGCGAGCAGTATCAATTCGTCTTTTGCATTTATTTTTAAAAACACGTTGAAAATTTTTTTTCATTAATTTTTCATCGTCATTTAAGAATTTTCATCCCTTATGGTAAAAAATTTACATGCGTACGTAAGTCTGTTACATAATTCATATTATTCCGACTGAAAGTGGTTCGTACGGCTCTGAATGTTTGTGTTCATAGACGCTCAAGGACCATCTCGGTACAGGACAAGCAATGCCCAAAACCCATCTTAAACCAGGATTCGAGTGTTTGCACAACTACAGCTTTTTTTTTTACCAATATTGGAACTTTCTTCTACCCAGGCATATTTTTCCAAAACTTGAGCTTGAGAAGGTGCCAATCTTTGTGGAGTTGGCTGTAATATTAAAAGTAGCAATACTCTGCTTATTTCACACCTAGACAAAAAATATATGTAAAACATAAAAATAACATTTTTTATCTTACAAAAGTTTTATAGAATGTGCTCTGAAAGAAATGAAATGAATGATCGGTACAGCGGTACACGCATTTTTTAAGTTGGACTAGCCGTTCTGCTACATACTAGCTGGAATAACAGAATATTTCAGTACGGCTATGATCTAACGATCTAAAATTCTAAAACCTAAAATATGCGTGTATCGACCATTCATTTCTTTCAGTGCTTGTGCGAAAGAACATGATGTCTCATCATATAAACCTTTGTAAAATGGAACCGTAATTTTCAGTTGTTCCCATGTTGGTATTGTTACCAGAGAGCAGTTCTACCAATTCTGTTAAAACTTGAAGAGCAGCTACATAATCACCTATACGCAAAACATAATTTTTGCATATAACCAATGTATTTAAAATCTGGTTTAAAAACTTTTCCACACGGTACTACCTTGCTTAATGTAGTAGGATGCAAGTGTATTAATTGCGCGTAAAGTTGGATGTATTTCAATAGCTTTACGTAAATTTTGAATGCCGATTGAACCTAAAGCGGATGCAAGTTCCATTGCTAATCCAGCAGACATCATGCTGAAACCTTCTTGACTTTGGCAACGTGTCAAAGCGTGTCCAAAACAATTTATCGCGGCCTATCAAAACAGATTTTTATTATATAATACAAAATAGGTACATTGAACCTTCTTTTCTTCACATTATTTATTTATTTTTTACAGCTTGTGAGTGAGAAATTTCAATGTATATTTTACTACTCTGACCTGTAAGTTTTCTTGGCCTAAAGAAGAACACCCAATTTGATTATCTCTCTTTTCGGAAGTAATAAATAGTCGTCCCGCTTTTGTCAAAAAATTTATTTCTGTCAACACATTTCCCAATGTCCCTTGGCATCGGGCAGCTGCTAGCCAGCACAGTCCAGCATATTGCCATAGTTCTTTTTGTTCGCATTGAACCGCGAGGTTATCTAAATAAAGTTAATTTTCAAGTTTTAGATTATTCTTGTTTGTGGATGTAGGTATAATTGTATATACGTTCAAATGAAAAGGTCCCAGATTGTTAGTATTGTTAAGTTTTTTGTAATGGGGTGAATATTCAGATATAAATTCTCCACATTTGTAAAAAATTTAACCTTTTAGGTTGAAAAACATCTTGTCGGGTCATCTTCAAAATTGAAACTATGAATTTTGAAAAATGTTCAAGCTTCCCCATTTCCAGTTTGATTAAGAAAACGATGAGCATAGTATCAAAAGTTGGAGCAAAGATCTATATTCAAAGCCATATGTGTACGTCCATATTGAAAGGTACCACTTTATCCATACGGAGTTACGCATAGGAGTATATTCTCAGATAAATTTTCTACATTTAAAAAAAAAATTGTACCCTCTAAAAATGAGGATGTGAGTCGTTTTCAAAGTTTGAAATCCTTGAAGCAGCACTTCGAGAAAATCGCAGTTGAAGTTTTCGTTGAAACAAAAAATCCAGTTAAAAGTTAAAGAGATATTGTTTCAAAAAGCTCAGTAAGAACCTAAAGACGCCTCAGTAAAGCAGTAGTTATATATTATAAACTTTTAAATAAGGGTAAAATATCGGTTTTTGTTATAAATCGACAAAGTGGTCTGTTTTGAAACATCACTTATTTTATGGAGTTCTAGTTTGAAGTTATATATAGAGTGAAGTTCAGAATCGTATTCTTAATGAAATTGCGAACAAATAAAACCAAAAAAGAACCCTGAATGTTAAAAAATAAAAGCGCTATCGCACATAATTCTGAAAAAAAAATGCTGATCTAACCTACAACTTTCGTAAAGTTCACTTCTCGAATTCTTCGTTCATTTTCCCCAATAAAGAGTACTTCAATGACTTATTTTGTAAAAAAGCGACTCCTGAACAATTTTATGAATTTTACTATGGAAAACCGTGAAAAATTAGCAGTTTGGCAAAAAAACCAACCCAACCTAACTTTTGTAAAGTACACTTTTTATTAATTTTCTTTCACTTCCTTCTGCTTCTGAGACATATTCGTAGTGTCAGTTGATTAAGCAAAGGTTAAAGTATCGTTCTACATTAAAAACCAAAAATCGTCAATTTCTACCCTCAGTTACAACAACACGAATAACTCGGAAACTAGTATCGACAAAGTGGTCTGTTTCAATATGGACGTACACATATGTATAACAACCTCACATACAAATAAAAAGTGGCCAACTTTGACCCTCTCGGCACCAAAGAGTTGATTAAAGTGTTTCGAAATGAATTCCGTTTTTGTCCAAAAAAAGTATTCAATGGCATTATAGCGCCGCTTTATATTTTATTCCATAGAAGGCATCAGATCGCCGACAAGTATTAAATGGCATTGGTTTTCTCTTAAAATGGCATTAACTTAATTTAATATCTTATTCTTCTGAAGGCATTTGGATGGAATTAAGTTAGAAGGTTTGCAAAAAGCATTAAATGGCATTGGCCGTATTTCAATTTGAGATATTTTACCACAATTATGAATGGTACAGTTTCCGGAATTACTCCGGAAACTGTAGCATTCGTGGAATTATACAGTAGCTGCAAAATTGCAATTGCTTTTAAGAGCATGTACCGAGATGGCCATGTTGATCAAGATGTCGGTTATTTATATTCCCCAAGTTTTCTCGTGAATTATTAATTTAAATGAATTTTCAAGAGAAGCCATAGGTGCGGAAATGGTATGTGCCTGAAGTTCTGAACGTTCAAATGAACGAAATTTTTATTTGATTTCATTTTAAACCCAAATCTGTTCTGAAATATTTGGTTATGAATAAAGAACCTAATGTAATGATAAATTTCAACTCATGATGATTCTCTTTATTTTGTGGTTGGAACAATATTTTATGATAAATTTGAGTTAAGAAAATAATTTCGTTCATTTGAACGTTCAAAACTTCAGGCTCATGAAATGGTCTACATACCTCTGGCTTCTCTTGAAAATGCATTTAAGTTATTAATTTACGAGGAAACTCGGGGAATATTAATTACCGACATATTGGTCACGTGGCCACCTTGATAAAAACCTTTAACCCTTTAGCTACCAGACCCTTTTTCGAAAAAAGTGAACGTTGCAAATTTGCAACGCTGATAGCTGAAGGGTTAATTGTGAGCGTTGGAATTGTATACTTCATACTAATACTTTGTTCTACTAGATAAGAATAGTAAGAAATGTATTTTTGTTATTACAGACGATAATTTCTTCTTTAAGTATTTGAAGCACTGAGAATGACAACTAGATAAAGCCAACTTGAAGATGGCCTTCAATAACAACTAAAAAAAGCAGGATTTAGGGGCCAACTTAATTACTTAATTCTGCTGTTCAAAGTAAAAAGATACATAAGTGACATTGTCGCTTAGGTCGACTTTTCTAGGTTAAAGAGAATAATCCTAAACCACAAAGTCACGTATCGTTTTACTTTGGACGGCAGAATTCCAAGGGTATGATTCGCTAAACTATGCTCTAAAGTATACAAAACACATGCCATGCACTTCTTACTCTTTTTTAAACTAAGAAATTATTGTCTGTAATCATAAAAATATACAATTCTTACTTTTCTTATATCTAACAGGACAAAGAAGTATACAATTTCGACGCACCATTAAAAGCATTGCAACTTTGGAGCTACCGTCTAATGAATTCTTGGTATTAATTCGTGATACACTTCCCGACATTGTGGTAAAATACAGGGTGGCCGCTGGACCGGGAAAACCGTGAATTTTTTGGGACCCGGAAAAAACCGGTAAATTACCGGGAATTTTTTTGTTGACCGGGAATTTTTTAAATTTTGTTAGAAAATGCACGAAAAAGTGCAGAAGTCATTGATTAAGAAATTAAAAAACTGAGTAACTAAATAAAACATTATTGTAGAAATGGTAGTACGATAAAGGTAAAAAATATTTCGTTTAACAATAACACTCTGTGATCACATTTCGTTTACAAAATGTAAATGCTTATATATTTTAATATCACACTTTAGTCATCAGGGATTAGTTGAACTTAAAATATTTATCTTACATAGATTTATGTTTAACTCGGTTAACTTGCTAAACTCACAGTGATATTTCATTATATAAAATAACCTAATGTTACTTTTAGAAACATAAAAATGTTCGTCCTAAAAGCATTAATCACTAGGGCTTAGTTGAAAAACCTCCATTTGTACTTCTTCAGTAATATAAACTATTTTAATGTTAAATTAAAAAATTTTTTATCAGACCAGACAGTCACATATCTCAAAGAATCATTTCATGAATTGACAAAATTAATGCAAACAATGACTCCGACACGACATGAAAATCTCCCAACCTTAAGTTTTCGGCTCTAATAGAGACATTAAGCCCAAGACTTTGATACTGTTCAGAGAATTCATTTTTCGATTATGAATAGTTTTTAGTCGCCCAAATTAAATTAAAAAGAAATTCATGTTTGTATGTTCAGAATATTAAATAAAAATTAAATAAAAATATTAAATAATTTAAAACCCACTGCATTAACTGTTATTCATTGGAAACTATTATTTTATAACTGGGAAAAAATTTTCGATGACCGGGAATTTTTTTCGTCGGTGAAAACGGCCACCCTGAAATATCTCGAATTGAAACACGGCCATCAACTATTTAGGTTTTTTTTTATCCAGATAGCAGCAAGCCTTAAACTTTTATTCACTATACCGCCAAGAAATGAAGCTGAAATTCTGATGAAACCTCTTCCAAACTACGCATCGCATGTATATCAACAGGGTGTAAAAATCCATTTATGAAGCATACCAGTCCAAACTGGCTTAAAATACGCAGTATAATAAACCCCATTCATATTATAAAATGAGATTTCACAATTTTCAATAACAGAAGGACTTACCAAATTGTTCACTAGCTTCTGCAACATTTGGCTTTCTTAAAAAACGTCTGAAATTAAAATATTGTAAATTAAGAGATATGTTGTCGATATTTTATCCATGCGAAAAAATTACGTGGAATTCCACGTGTAAATTTCGAGAGGAAATTTGGAAGCGATGACGCGAAAGTTTTCGTGGATGCAGTTTGCATGTGAAAATGGAGAACAACTTTGAGTTTCCGCTCACAGAAAAACAACAAAGGATAAAGTCTGCCTCGATTTTGGGGTTAAAAATTATCTGTAACAAAAATTAACTTCACGGGATAAATTTTACCCAAATATCGAGATAATTTACTTTTATTTATCCTCTAAAAAATTACCTGCAACAAATGTTATCCTTATAGTAATTTTTCTGTTCTATTGTTATTGATATACAGTTAACGTGTAAGAATATTTCGTCAACAATGAGATTTTTTATAAACATTCCAAACAACAATCGCTCAGATGTACGACGTGATGCTAATCTACCGAGGAAGTAATTGCAAAAATATACAAATTAGATCCATATAAGTCTTACATTGTAAGACACTTGATAAAAATCATCAGATTGTGCAACACACAGTGTTCATGCATTTTAGGATCAGAAATATATACATAAAGCATCTTATCTGTGCAATATTCATTTGTTTTTTTTTTCGAACTTAAAATTTTTTTTTCCAAGTTTGAGTACGATTTCGAATTGTATCCTCTAAATTTTATGCAATCCTACCTTTGTATCCTACCTTTTTATGCAAATTTGTTTTGGCCACGATATTACAATAAAATGAAAGGGTTTTTTACTTTTTTTCCAATTTCCATCTCATTACAGGCGAATAGGAGTAGCAAATTTTTAATTTAGAAAAAGGAAAATTTTAAAAGAAATGTTGAAAAAATCATTTTATCTGGATGTGTATTTTACCATTTTTCTTTTTTACCAGTAATTAAACAATTCTATAGAGTGCACACTTATTTGTTGGATGTATAATATGATAAGCAATAAATTATTTTTTACTTTAGTTTTAAAATGGAAAAGTGTAATAAGGAATTTTCATTACTTATTATTAACTTTCACTAATATATAGTGAACGTCTAGTGAATATCTAGACGGACTCTAAAATATATTAAACACACATTGATAATAAAACCTTACTTTTTCAATTTCACCGATATGACATGATATTTAGTTAAAAATTCGTTACGATCTTCACTTTTACGAATACTCTGAACCTGTTGTGCCATTTCTTCAGTTTTTAAGTCACATTTGTTCTTTTTACACACAAAAAATGATGCACTTTTCAATTATCACATCTACACATAAATAAAATATTAAAAAATATGTTTTCATTAGGTAAAGACAATTATTTTTTGTAAAAATCTATTTGAAAATAAATAAGTAATCCACGGAAAAGTTTGTAAAATGTACACTGACAATTGTTTGCAAGAAATAATTATGCAGCAACAAGTCCAAGCAAGTTCATGGCAACTAATAAGGTACTATCAGGCATGATCAAACTATACAGTCAAACCTGTCACCTTTCAAGATTTCCGGGAGAGGGGGGGGACTTGAAATGATACAGGTCGCTCGGAGGAGAATTTGATGATGCTTAGTAAGCATTTGCACTTACACGGATGTATACATGTGTGCATGTAAACCATCTGCGCAAACGCCTTCTTAAGAGTGGGGGCAGACGATCAAGACTGGTTGCGGAATGCGGGGAACTTGAAATGGTACAGGTTGAAAAAGTATAGGTCTGACTGTAACAGGTGTCACCACGCGCAACTAAAAAAAAGTCATCCAATCACAAGGTGCCTCCAGCCATCGACATATTGATTCCATGTTGCCGGCAAATTTGAACAGAGGAATTGAACATTAGAGTAATAAATAAAGTAAATAAAAATGAACGAAATTATTGAATATTAAGAAGCGGTAATACAATATTATATATAATGTATAGCCTTATTTTGTGTAAAGAATAATAATTTTGAATAAATAATGTTAATATTAGGAAGAATGAAAAAAAATTGTTTTCAATGTTGTCTGGAAAAAGAATTAGAAACTACATTTGGAGTATATTATGTTCCAAATTTAATAATTCGAAAAAGTAGGTGTAATCACTAAAGATGAAGTGGTGAAATGATGTATTTTTTTAAGTATATAAAAAGATATTGTACATTCCATGCGAGTTGTTCAAAATAGTCTCAACAAGCTGTAAAACAATTTCCGACTATTAATAATAAAATTATCAGTTAGAGATTAATTTTTATGCATTAGTAATTAAATTAACATTTTTAAAATAAGATTTTTTCTTTAGAAATTTAAATTTTCAACTGCTAAAATAGTTTTGTTTTCGAGAATAGTTCACTAGAAAAAATTGAGAACGTGTTTCGATTAAAACACAAAAATTTCGTATTTAACAAATCGAATTCTAGGAAAAAATGACTTTAAAATCCATATGATATATTCTTCAAAATATTTTAGAAAGTGTGCAAAAAAAGTTTTTAGTTGATAATATTGATTTTAAATACAGAAAAAGCATATTGAAGGTCTAGCCGAAAATACAATTTTAAATTTAAAATAATTTTTCTGCGTATGAAATTAAAAAAATGTTAGGTTACTATATCAACAGGAATTTAATGAGCCAAAAATTACCGGTGCCTTCCCTTAAATTATTTATTGTTGAAATTTAATTACAAAAATGTAAGTTTAAGAAGATATATTATTTGATATATTATTTCAGGATATTTTATCCGTACACTTTAAAGTTACTCATAACCTCTAAATACATAGGAAAATCATCGGAAAAATCTTTTGCGTAAACTGGGAACTTCCTCAATCTGGTAGCTCTATGAGAAAGCAAATTCTGTGAATTGCATTTCAAATAGTCGGCACGACCAATCCAAAATGGCTGGAGGCTCTCCAATTCCGACGATTCTGAACAGCCGAGTGATCACTTCTTCTTGTTCTTTTTTGTGAGTTCTTGCCCTGAAAGTTTCCAGTTTTCAACCGAGCCAATCTGATTGGCTATTCAAGAAGATTGCGCACATGTCATCTTGTATTTTTCCACCATGCCTGATAGCGTGATCATCATGCTATCAGGCACGGTGGAAAAAGACAAGGTGACGTGATCATCATGCTATCAGGCATGGTGGAAAAAGACAAGGTGACGCATTGCGCAACCATCTTGAATAGCTAATCAGAGAAGTGCCCGAGGGGACAGCCATTTTACACACCTATGAACACACCACTGTAGATCTTTGATAATGTGAGAACAAATAGCCGACACCGAGGGCAATTTCTAGTAACTTTTTACTGTACCGCATCAAGAGTTTTTTTCTTAGTCGTATTCGTTTACTACTGGTATTGGTATTTGTATATGTAGACGTGGAAGCCCGTGAGGTACCGACCTGGCGCTCAGGCTTTTTATAAAGCCTATTGTGCCACACCCGTGTTTTATTCTCAAGGCAGAACCCCGAATCTGAGCACCTTCATCAAGTTAGATTGTTAATAAAATATTTAAATTAAATTACTGGAATGTGAAATACAACATAAACAGTATAATGCGCTTTAAGTAAACAGAAGGCATTGAATTGCCGAAAAGCATTAAATGGCATTGGGTTTTTTCCAGATGGCATTAAATGTCATTGCCTTCATTTAATATCTTATTCCCCTGGAGGCAGTTAGAAGATTGTCAAAAAGCATTAAGTGGCATTATGTAGTTATTTAACATTCCAATTTCCTCAAAGGCATTAAAAAGAACTTTGGGGATTGTGAAAATGATGAGTTTTATGATAATGAAACGTATATTCAATGGCATTTGAACAAGAACGGAATTGATTTGATATTTGAAGGTATTAAAATGTCTTTTTAAATGCCATTCTATCCACTTTAATCAACCACTTCTTACCGGGATACATACATGTGTATTTTATAAATAGGTAGTGTTGTAATTATGAATTTAATTTTCAAATCAATGAATTTATGTATAATTATTATTTTAGGTGTTGTAGCTTTTCTTTTTTTACGTTTTTCTTGTTATTTTGTTTACACTCATCGTTGGATTTCGGGCCAGTTTCTTGGTCGTTTACGCTCGACTGGTTCTGCCCCCCCCCCCACCCTGAGCGTCATGCGACAGCGCCATAGCTCGGGCAGTTAGGACCGCCAGAAGTTGTTTACTTGTTTATATCGCGACTCTGTGCATTTACTTTTATACGTTCAGAGATTATATACGCAGTCCTGAGTGTTGAGATGAGAGTGCTCGCTCGTCGCTTTAAATCCGGTTCAAACTGGATTTTAACAGCATTGAATTTAAGGCCGTCTACCCCCCTAGACCGGCCCGAAATCCAGCGATAAGTGTATTAAAAAAATATTTAAGAAAATATTTGGAAGCTGGAATATACGCTAGACGCTAAAAGTTTCATCATGCCGAAGTATTTTAATAGGAAGAGATTTTAAAAGAATCAAGGACATTAGAAGAGAAGAAAATTTGTTATCGAGCCTTACTGAAAGATACAACCTCATCACAATATTGAATTTAAAAAATTACGACAAAAAAATCTTTTAAAAATGTTTGATTTAAAGAAACTTCGTTTTCGAGACTTAGTGTAAATGAATTGCACAGAGAAGTCAGAAAAATAGGTCGACCTAGATAATTTTGTAACCGATCTTCAGTTTTGTCAATTTATTGTTTTCTTTAAGTATATTACATTCATCGTTGAGTTATGGGCCGGGCTTGGGGGTAGACGGTCCTCAATTCAATGCTATTAAAATCCAGTTTGAACTGGATTTAAAGCGACGAGCGAGCAGTCTTA
>JBAGKK010024675.1:0-11269 GCA_037177015.1 Euceroptres primus | reverse complement strand
GCTTCACAAGCCAAAATGCTCTAAAAAAAGAGGAAATAAGGATATCGTTCGAGAAAATTAAATTTAAATTCCTAACACAGTTAACTTTAATACAAAAAGAAGAATTTTCAGCAAAATATATTAATTTTCAACCAAGAAAACATTATTTTCAACCTAAAGAAAATTCGAATGCTTAACAGAAATAGTTTAATTTACAACAACATTATTGCATTTTAACTTAAAAAATATATATTTTTCAAACTATGACGACGAATTTTTAATAGAAAAATTGTATTTTCAACTAAGAAAGATTTTTCATTTAAGAAAGATAAAAATTCTACAAAATTTTTGAATTTTCAAATAAAAATGGAACAGTTACATTTTCAGTAAAAACATAATTTTTAACAAAAAAACTAATTTTCAAAAAAATAGTTCAATTTTCTATCAAAGAGATGCATTTTCAACTAAAAATGATGAATCTGTAAGCAACCTGTTGCATTTTTAACCAAAAAGATAACATTTTTACCAAAAGATATAAACTTTCAAACAAAAAACTTTAATATAAAAAAAAATGAACAAAGTTGATGAATTATTAACCAATTATTTTAATTTTTTACAAAAATAGTTCAACTTTCAAGAATTGAATTTTCATCTATTGAAAATTAAAGAAGAGTGAAAATTGAATTTTTTATTGTTGTACTTTAAACAGTTTAATTTTTAGTAATTGAATTTTCTAATACTTAAATTTTCAGATGTTAAAAATGGAAGGAAATTGAATGAAATTGAGCCTTTTTAACTAAGAAGGGAATGATTAAGTGTGCAATTAAAAGCATAAATTTTTAACTAAAAACCAAATCTTCAAACAAGACAGTTTAGTTTTCAACAAAAAAATGCATTTTTAACCCAACCAATATATCATTTTTAATCTAAAAGACAAATTTTTAACAATGAAGTTTTATTTTTAAATAAAAATAATTTTTCACTCAAGAAAGAAAACATATCAACAAAATTGTTAAATTTTTAAGCAGGCGATACGAATTTTCTAAAAAAATTGAATTTTTAACTATTTTTTTTTTGGTCGAGATAAAAAAAATTCGATTGAAGAAATTTAAAAATTAAATTTGAAACTGTGAAAAATTGAATAAAATTGAATTTTAAACCAAAAGTGATAAAATTTATATAACAAATTGAATAATTAAATTTTCAATGAGAAACAATAATTTTCACTTAAAAACCAAATCCTCACAAAAAAGTTCGATTTTCCACCAAAAAATAGATTTTAAACCAAACGAATATGCAATTTTAAATCAAAAAGAAGAATTTTCAACAGAAAAGTTTTATTTACAACGAAGAACAATTTTTCCGTCAGACAAGAAAACAGATTAACAAAATTGTTAAATTTTCAAGCAAGCGAGAGGAATTTGGTAAAAAAAACAGTTAAATTGTCAACATAATAGTTAATTTTTGACCGAAACATATTTTTCTTAGTCAAGATAAAAAAAGTTCGATTGAAGAAAATTCAAAATTAAATTTTTAAGCTGTCAAAAATTCAATAAAATTAAATTTCAAACCAAAAAAGATAAATTTTTTATCAAAAATGGAATAATTAAATTTTCTACTGAAGAAACCGAATTCTCAACCTAAACAGTTTAAATTTTATCAAAACATTGCATTCTTGTATAGTTTAATTTTCTGACAAAACAGTTCAATTTTTAACAGTTGAATTGTCAACTAGAAAATCCAAACTTAAATTTTCAAACAGTTAAATTTCTAACCAAAAATAATGAAATTTTTTACCAAAAGAGATACATTTTCAAATAAAAAGATAAATTTCCAAAAAACAGAGTTAAATTTTTAATCTAAAATCACAAATTTTCTACAAAACAGTTAAATTTTTAACGTAAATGAATAGGAATTTTAATTATTTATAGACTAAACTTAGAGAACAATAGTTTGAATAAACATTAAATTTTATTTTAAATATTATAAAAATTATGCGTCGGAAAACTAAAAATTTAGTCAAAAAAAAAAAACAATTTTCACTGCAAACTTTTTAATTTCGAACCACACTCTGCGGAAACTGGTTTCAAAAGTAGTCTGAGTGAAATTAAAGACGATCAAAAGTCACTCTGTTACTAAATAAAGTAAGGTAGATGAAAATTGAGAATGAGGTATATGTGCGAAATGTAATAAGCATATCTAAAAAGGGAATGTAAGAAGAATACATTTTAAAAGTACGAGGTAATATTATATGATATGACTATACTGTTACAAGTTTTTAATGTATATGATATTAGTTACAATATTATATTTTATTAAAAAAACTCGTTTCCAGGACAATTTAACAATGAAAAGTTTGTTATCCAAAATAAAAAAGTTTGCAGTAGGAAATGAAGTTCATTTTCTCAAAAAAATTTCTAGTTTTCTAAAATATTATTTTGAAAATGTTATAAATTGATCAAAATTTGTATTAATCTCAAGCTTCACAGTCTTTTCCCTATTCTCTCACTATTCTTTATTTTCCACTTAAATTCGAAATGAATGAATAGAATCCAATACGAAAATTCCACTTGTTAGGTTGGAATTTCTTTTTTTGTTGTTAAAAAGTCTACTATTAAGATATTAGTTGAAAATTTAATTATGTTGTTGAAAATTCAAGAATTTTGTTGAATCTGTCCTAAGTAGTTGAAAATTCAACTGTTTCGCTAAAAATTCCTCTTTTTTGGTAAAAAATTCAACTATTTTTTTTTAAATTCAATTAATTGGTTGAAAATTGATTTGTTCGTTAAAAAATGTCTCTTTTTTTAGAATTTATATTTTTGATTTGATAATTCAACTAGTTCGTTGAAAATTCGTCTTTTTGAGTTGACCATTAAACAATTTTTGTAAAAAATACAAGTGTTTAGTTAAAAATTCAACTACTTGGTTGAATTTGTCAATTGAAAGTTGTGAATTCAACTGCTTTGTCATAAATTCATCTTTTTGGGTTGAAAATACAACTATTTTTGTTAAAAATTCAATTAGTTAAAAATTAATTTTTTGGTTGAAAACTAACTTTTTAAAAAACTATTTTTGGTTTCGAAATTTAACGGGTTTGTTCAAAATTCGTATGATTGAGTTGAAAATATAACTTTTTTTGCTCAAAATTGAATTACTTTGTTAAACATTAATTTTTTGGTCGAAAGTAAATTTTTTTCAAAATTTATATTTTTGGTTTAACAATTTAGCTGTATTGTTTAAAATTCACTTACTTGGTTAAAAATTAATTTTTTTGTTGAAAATTAACTTTTTTCAAAGTTCATATTTTTGTTTTAACAATTTAACTGCTTTGTTTGAAATTTGTATTTTTGAGTTGATAATACATCTATTTTTGTAAAAAAAAAACTATTTCGTTAATAATTTGATGTTATTAAAAATTCAAGAATTTTGTTGAAGTCATCCTTATTAGTTGAACATTCAGCTCTTCTGTTACAAATTCGTCTTTTTGGGTTGAAAATTTAACAAATTTTATTGAAAATTCAATTACTTAGTTGAAGATTAATTTTTTTGAGAAAAATGAAAATTTTTTCGAGTTTATATTTTTGTTTTGCCAATTCCACTAGTTTGTTGAAAATTCGTCTTTTTGAATTGAAAATTAAACAATTTCTGTAACAAATACAAGTATTTGGTTGACAATTCAACAACTTGGCTGAAAATTAAATTACTGGTTCAAATTATTATTTTGTTAAGAATTCGTCATCCTTATTAGTTGTCAATTCAACTGTTTTGTCATAAATTCGTTCTTTTGGGTTGAAAATTCAACTGTTTTTGTTGAAAATTAAATTACTTTGTTAAAAATTAATTTTTTGGTTGAAAATTACCTTTTTTATAATTCATATTTTTGGTTTGTTAATTGAACTGTTTTGTTGAAAATTCGTATTTTTAAGTTTAAAATACAACTATTTTTGGTAAAAATTTAATTACGTGGTTAAAAATTAATTTTTTGGTTGAAAAGTAATTTTTTTCAAAATTCATATCTTTGATTTAGCAATGTATCTGTTTTGTTGAAAATTAATATTTTTGAGTTGAAAATACAACTTGTTTTGTAAAAAATATACTTATTTGGTTAAAAATTGATTCTTTGGTTGGAAAGTAATTTTTTTCAAAATTCATATCTTTGGTTTAGCAATGTATCTGTTTTGTTGAAAATTAATAATTTTGAGTTGAAAATACAACTTGTTTTGTAAAAAATTCACTTATTTGGTTGAAAATTAATTTTTTGGTTGAAATTTAATTTTTTTCCAAAATTCATATTTTTATTTACCTGTTTTATTGAAAATTAATTTTTCCTTCAATATTTGTCATTGAAAATTTATCTTTTTTAGTTGAAAATCCTACTAATTAGTTAAAAATTGAACTACGTTGTTAAACATTATTTTCTTTGTTGCTGAAGATTCATCATTTTAGTTGGAAAATCAACTCTTTGTTTAAATATTCCACTATATGGGTTAAAAATTCATTCTTAGTTAGTATATTTTTTATTAAAAAGTTCACTATTGCATTTTCTGTAGAAAATTTATCTTCTTTATATAGAAATTCATATGTTTTGTTGTAAATTATTGTTTTATAGAAAATTAATCTTCTTCCTTAAAAAATCATCATTTTGGCACAAAAATTAAAGTATTTGCTTAAAATTTAAGTTTTTGGTTGAAAATGAACTTTCCTGGGAAAATTTATATTTTTCGTTTGACAATTCAACTGTTTTTTGTTGAAAATTCGTCTTTTTGAGTTGAAAATTTAAATATTTTTGTAAAAAATACATCTATTTATTTGAAAATTAACCTTTTGGTTGAAAATTCAGGGATTTGTTGAAAATCCCTTTATCTGTTTTGGCGGAAATTGCATTTTTTTTTAAAATTGAAAATCCAATTAGTATATTCTTTGTCGAGAATTTATATTTTTGGTTTTAAAATTAGTCTATTTTGTTGAAAAGTAACTACTTTGTTAAAAATTAATTTTTTTGGTTAAAGATTTAACGTTTTAGTTGAAAAGTCATCTCTTTGTTTGAGAATTTAAATATTTTGGTTAAAAATGCGTTTTTTAGTTACTATACTTTTTATTGAAAATTGAACTTTTGTTTTTGTTTGTTGAAAATTTATATTTTTCAATCGAAATCTTCTTTTTAGATGAAAATCCTACTACTGGGTTAAAACTTGAACTACTTTGTTAAAAATATTTTTTTCTCAAGATTCATCATTTTAGCTAAAAAATCTTCACTTTCTTTGAAAATTTAACTATTTTTGTACAAAATTCGGCTTTTAGTTACAATAATCAATAATTAAAATAAATACAATAAAGTATCTTTTTCGGTTATAAATTATGCTACTTGGCTAAAAGCTGAAATACTTTGTTAAAATTTTGTTGTTAAAGATTTATCATTCAAGTTGAAAAATCATCATTTTTGTTGAAAATTTAACTATTCTGGTTAAAAATTAATTTTTTACTTATTGTATTATTCTATTGAAAATTTAACTATGGCATTTTTTGTTAAAAATGTATTTTTTTCGTTCAAAATTCATATATTTTGTTGTAAATTATTTTTTTTATAGAAAATTAATATTCTTGGTTGAAAAATCATCTTTTTGGCGGAAAATTTAAGTATTTGGTTAAAAATTAATTTTTTGATTGGAAATTAATTTCATTTTTGAGAATTTATATTTTTTGTCTGACAATCCAACTTTTTTGTTTGAAAACTCGTATTTTGAGTTGAAAATTCAGCTGCCGTTGTTAAAAATATATCTATTTGGTTGAAAATTAAACTTTTGGTTGAAAATTAACTTTTTTGTTTAAAATTCATATTTAAGGTTTGAATATTCAACTGTTTTGTAGAAAATCTTTATTTTTTGCTTGAATTTTGACCAAAATAAGAAAGAAGATTTGGTAAATTAAAAACCTTGTTTATTCTGCTATCTTGCGAAGACGACAATTTCCAAAAAATTTTCGCCTGTGATTCTTCATTTGCTGCTTACTGTCTGACAAGGGCCTGTTGTTTTGTTTTGAGTTCATCAAACTTTTTCTGAAGCTCATCGTATCGGTTCTCGAGGTTTTTGATCGTAAGGACTTCACTGTAATAAAAAAAAAACTGATAATAAGGAATCTGTCTTAATTTCAGCAGGAATAATACGTTGATCATGTTTAGGGTTTCTTAGCTCCGGGCAGAAGATATTTACGTAAGATTTCGATGAAAAAAGATGAGAAGTTGATGAGATTGGATGAGATGGGATAAGATGTGATTTCGATCAGATGAGATTTCAATTTGATTTTATAATATTTTGATGAGAAGTGATGCTATTGCATTTCGATGAGATTTTAATAAGATGTGATAAGATTTGGATGCGAATACACTAGTCGTTGGTTAAAGGACCGGGCTCGGGGGTAGACGGTCCATTAAACAATGCTATTCGAGCGAGCATCTTATTTAAACATTTAGGACCGTATATATAGACTCTGAACCCGGCCCAGAGAGTCGCCGAGCAAACAACTTCTATAATACGCAGTACGGTACCGACTGTTCGAGCGATGTAGGCTGGTCAAGGGACGCTCGGGGGGAGACAGAATCAGTGAAGCGTGAACGACCATGAAGCTGGTCCTCTAGTCAATGGTCCTTTAACCAACGACTAGTGTAGATGAGGCTTCGATGAGGTAGGATGTGTAAGATTACGATGAGAAGAGATGAGATTCAAATTCGACAAGATTAGATTTCGACGAGATCAGCTGGGTTATCGATAAGAATTTGATGAGAAGTGATGATATTTTGATGAGTTGAGATGTGTCAAATTAAAATGTAAAGATAAGAGATAAGATATCGATGAGAAGATCTGAAATGGTATGGGATTTCGATGAGAATATGAGATTTCGATGATAACGTGAGATTCCGATGAGACTCAATGAGGTAAGATGGGATATAATTTTGATGAATTTTGATGAGAAAAATAGGATGGGATGTCAATGAGATTTCGATGAGAATAGATGAGATTCCGATAAGAAAAGATGTGATGGGATTCGGATGAGATTGCGATGATATATGTAAGAATTTAATGAGAAGAAATGAGATTTTATAAGATTCAGATGAGAAAAAATAGAATGGGATGGGATTTCGATGAGACTTCGATAACATATAGATGAGATATTGATGAGATAATATGGATCAAGATGCAACTTTGATGAGATGAGATTTCGATAAGAAAAGATGTGATGGGACTCTGATAAGACTTCGATGAGATATGTAAGAGTTCAATGAAGAAAATGAGATTTCTATGAGATGAGACCTAATTTTTTTGAGAAAAGATGTGATGGGATTTCGATGAGATTTCGATGAGATTCAGATAAGATGAAATACGTAAGATTTTAATGAAGAGATATGATGCGATTTCGATGAGAAGAGGTGGGATGGGACTTCGATAATATAATATACCTAAGATTTTTATAAGATGAGATGACATGAGATTTCGATGAGAAGATATGTGAATTCGATGAAATAAGGTGAGATTTCAATTAGATTTTAATGAGGTAAAATGGGATGAGATGTGATTCCGATTAATTTTAATGAGAAAAGAGGGGATAAGATTTTGATGACATATGTAAGATTTCAATGAGATATGTATGACTTCGATGAGATATGTATGATTTGTATGAGAATGGGTGAGATGGGACTTCCTTTATACGAAGTGAGATGGGACTTCAATGAGTTGAGATAAGTAAAACTTCGATAAGATATGAAATAAGATTTCGATTAGAAGAGGTGTGATGGGGCTCTAATAAAAAGAAATTGGATGGGATTTCGATGAGATATGTAGAATTTCGTGGAGGAAAGATAACATAAGATTTTGATGAGAAGAGATTTCGATGAAACTCGATAATACAAGATGGAATGTAATTTTGATGGAATTTCGATGAGAAAAGATGGGATGAGATTTCAGTAAGATTCATATGAGATTTCGATGAGATAAGATGGGATGTAATTTCGGTGAGATATGTGAGAATTCAATGAAAAAAATGAGATCTGATCAGATTTTTTAAGATTCTGATGAGAAGAAATAGAATAGGATGGGATTTCAATGAGATATGTAGGATTTCAATGAAAATATATGCGATAAGATTTCGATAAAATGAGATCTAATTTCGATGAGATAAGATCTAGCATTGACAACAAGAAATATGATGTATTTCGATGAGAAGAGGTGGCATGGGATTTCGATGAGCTTAGATGAGATTGTGGTAAAAAGAGATGAAATTTCGATAAGATAAGACTGCGATGAGAAGAGATGAGATAGGATTTCAATGAGAATAGGTAAGATTTCGATGGGATAAAAATTGAATGAGAAGTGACGAGATTGCGATGAGATTTGATAAGATTTTTATGAGAAGAGATGAAATTTTGATGAAGAGATGCAATTTTGATGAAAAAAGATGAGATTGCAATGAGTTTTTAATGTCGAGAATCATTGAGAGTCATTGAGGGCAGCAGTCTGTTTTTTCATATACTGTAAAAAATTAACAAAAAATAATTTTAAACTTCTCTTTAGGATCAGAAATGAAAATCAATAATATATTAATAATATTTAAATTAAAAGAAAGTTTAATTAAAAATTTTTATTATCAGTCAATTTTTGACTGAACGAAAAATAATAATATATATTTGCAATGAAGACTTGAGTGCAGAGGAAAATGCATCAAACAGGAAATGCATTGTTGGGTTGTTATTGTGGAGTCTATGTTGAAGCTATCAATTAATGTAATTTCCTGGCTGCAAAAAATATACCATTTATATTAAGAAGAAAAAATTAAACTACTTCAAGTTTGTAAGATTTACTTGAAATTTTTCAAAGTTCTTAAATTTTAAAAATGATTTATTCAAAAATCCGTAAATTATACGGTTATCCTGAAGAAGGTCGCAGTTACATCCGATTTTAACAAAACGAACGATAATTTAAAGCATGTTCAAGAGCGTTTATAATTTTTAAAAAATTATTTTTTCCAAAAATTATAATTTTAATTACCTACCACTATCTCATGAGATTGCTCTTCAATAGTGTTTTGCTGCGATCTTATGGTGTTTTCCAATTCTTTGTTTCTTCCAGCAATGTTTTGCCGAGCTCTGCAGCCAATTGGAGATTTGAAACATAAATAATTTTAATTATTTTCTCTGTGAAATGAAAATTTTCTGGAATCCTTTAACATTAAATATTAATTTTAACTCTAAACTAATTAAAAAATTAAACAAATTTTAAATGACAAAGAACACATTAAAATTAAATATTAATGGTAGATTGTTTCTTTTTTAAGTTAATAAATTATTTACGATATTTCTTAGATTAAAATAGGTTACCAAAAGAAAACAATATTTTGAAAATAAAATCATTATCTTAATTGGAAGTTTGAATATGATTTTCAAATTTTTTCTTATCTCTTATTTTATTCATTTTTGTGAGAGGAGAGAAATTTATTTCTGATTTATCTCTGTATTAATATTAAATTCAAGTTAAAACCCCTCAAGTTTCTTATAATTCAAGTTAATATACTGTATTTCAACAAAACAAATGAATTTTTGCCCAAAAGCTGTAATTTTTAACTAAAAATATGTATCTTTAACCAAAAAAATATTTTTCAACAAAGTAATAAAATTTTGAAATAAACAATATGAATTCCTAACTATTAACGTCACAGTTGATAGTTTGAACAAAAATTAACAAAAAAAAAAAAACAAAAAGATAAATCTTCACCAAAAAAAGATTTTTCAATCAAGAGAGAAAAAAATGTCAACCAAATTGTTTAATTTTTAAACAAAAAAGACAAATTATCTAAACACCGTTAAATGGTAAACCAAAAAATATTAATCTCACGATAAAAGTTAATTTTCTCAAAAAAATTGTATTTTTCACCAAAGAGAAATTTAAAAAAATTGTTGGATTTTTAACCAGATAGTTAAATTTTCAAATAAAAAAGTCAATATTTTCAGAAAAAAGTTTACTTTTACACCCGAAAAGATGAATTTTAAGTTTAAAAAAAGTTCATTTACAATCCAGAAAGGTGAATTCTCAACCAAAGTTGAATTATAATAAAAAAAATTATTAAAAAAAATTGTATTCTTTCCTTTCGTAGCCTGTTTCGTTTGTTGAAAAATTTTATTTTTCCAATCTTAATCTAGTTTTTCACGATTAAAAGAAAAAATACGTGTCCTATGAAAAATGGTCCAATAATAAATTTGAATCTCTTTTTTGGGTGCATAATTTTTGCGAATTCATATTTTTTCGTATCTTGTTGTATAGTTTGATGGCAAAATAAAATTTTTGGTTTTTCATTATGTTTTTTTTTTACAATCAAAATTGGAATTTTTACACGAAAAATAAAAAATTTGTTATGATAATCTAGTAGGATATTCATAAACCGAGGTTTTTCTCTCGTCTTTTTTTTTATATCGTACCTTCTGTGGTTTGAAAATTTCATTTTTTTTTTAATTTTTCAAATGCTTTAACTCTGATAATTTTCCTCTTGTCAAAAAAAAAGTTTTAAGGAGAAATTGTTTGACTTTCAGAGTACTGTAAATAGCCGTACATAGAATTTTTTAACGTTTTGAAAAAAAGTGGTCTGAAAAATTTTAAAATTTTGATTCAAAATAGCTGTCGAACGAACTTTACTTTCAGTTTAAGACAAGAAAAAATGTACCAAAGGCCAACCTAAAAGAAAAAGTTATAATGCTCACACAGAAATACATGCATACACACACGCAAATGTGTGTGAGAGATTCTTAGAAAGTTTTCATAAAACTTACTCTTTATATTTTGCAATCTTCTTAAGTCATCCTTGTCTGTATTTTCGATTGTCGTCGTCTTCTTCGCGTTCATTAAAAGCTCCGTGTTTATCATGTACGGGATATGCGGTGTCGTCTTTTGCTTTGTAGTGCATTTATGAAATGCAAAAGGAATTCAAGGAAATAAAAATGATTATATCAGGAGCCGTTCAAGAACTAGGTCGTGGTATTTTGTACACATTTTCCACACATCTTCTTCTTTTTATCAGACTAAGTAATTGGTCGAATTTGGTTTAAAGACATTTAAGAGATTAGCTTGTATTTTTGCTCCGAAAGGCAGGAGTCTTAGAAGAAACTGATGAAGTTGAGGAAATACTTAGTCTGTCTCCCAGCAGTTACATAAGGGAACAGCACAAACATTTCCTGGTGCTTTTATTGTCATTCCTGGTGCTATTATGTCATTATACAAAGAAAATGCTGTCTGATCAGAACGCGTAAAAT
>JBAGKK010024664.1:0-11273 GCA_037177015.1 Euceroptres primus | reverse complement strand
GAGCGCGAAGCGCGACGTTCAATAATATCGGAGCGCGAAGCGCGACGGCCACTCCGCGCGCCCTAGGCGCGCTGAAACTTGTGAGCGAAGCGCGCGATGAGAATGTGCCCGCGCCCCCGAAGGGGGCCGGGCAGATTTTTTCTCTATTTATTTTTCGTAGAAATAATTTACAATATTTGAAAAATAAATGTTTCAAGATCCACGGAATTTCCATGAAATTTTCATGAGATTAAGATCGAGATTTAAAATTGAGAATAAATTAAGATTCTAAATAAATAAAATAAAATAAAATCTCTAGCGATTTCCAAAGAAGTGAAAAATCTTTAAATCATTTTTGGGGAACTTGATACAAAATTCTCTTCTCATTTTTATCGAATGTGGAAACTTGTATCTCTTCACAAAATTTGTGAAATTGTGCTTCTTGAATTTTCGTACAATTCTTTTCAATTTTTTATATAATAAAATGTACTGTAATTTCTGATATTTTAATTTTTAAAATAATTTACTATATTTAAAAAATCAACATTATTTCAAATGCCATGGAGTTTCCATGAAATTAGCAAGATTTTTAAAATTAAATCTCATCTTTAGGAGTCTTGAAGAATCCTAAATTCTTTGGAAAAATTTTTACAAATCTTTAAATCTCTTACCAAAATTGAAATTTTATCTCTTTATTTTTTCCTAATTCCTATTTTATTTTTTCCTAATAATTTAAAATACTTGAAAAATAAACGTTTCAAATTCCATGGAATTTCCATGAAATTAGCAGATTAAGATCAAGATTTAAAATTAAGAATAAATTAGGATTCTAAATAAATAAAATAAGACCTCTATGGGATTCCCAAATAATTAAGTGAAAGATCTTTAAATCATTTTTGCGAAACTTGATACAAAATTCTCTTCGAATTTTTATCGAATTTGGAAACTTGTATCTAATCACAAAATTTGTGAAATTGTGCCTCTTGAATTTTTGTATAATTCCTTTGAATTTTATTATAATAACATGTACTGTAATTTCGCATATTTTAGATTTGCAAATAATTTACTATATTTTAAAAAATCAACATTATTTCAAATTCCATTGAATTTCCATGAAATTAGCATAAGATTTTAAAAATGAAATCTGATCTTTAGGATTTCCGAAGAATCCTAAATTCTTTGAAAAACTTCTTTTTACAAATCTTTAAATCTCTTTCTATTTTTGAAATTTTTTCTCTTCATTTTTCGTAGAAATTTTTTGGATTTATATTTTTCATAATAGATACGTACTGTAAATTATCATTTTTCGTTTTCCTAATAATTTACAATATTTGAAAAATAAATGTTTCAAGATCCACGGAATTTCCATGAAATTGTCATGAGTTCAAGATCGAGATTTAAAATTAAGCATAAATTAAGATTCTAAATAAATAAAATAAAATAAGATCTCTATGGGATTCCCAAAAAAGGGAAAGATCTTTAAATCATTTTTGTGAAACTTGATACGAAATTCTCTTTGAATTTTTATAGAATTTGGAAACTTGTAGTGGAATCTCTTCTCATTTGTGAAATTGTGCTTCTTGAATTTTCGTACAATTTTTTTGAATTTTTTATATAATAACATTTACTGTAATTTCTGATATTTTAATTTTTAAAATAATTTACTATATTTAAAAAATCAACATTATTTCAAATGCCATGGAGTTTCCATGAAATTAGCAAGATTTTTAAAATTAAATCTCATCTTTAGGATTCTCGAAGAATCCTAAATTCTTTGGAAAACTTTTTACAAATCTTTAAATCTCTTTCCAAAATTGAAATTTTATCTCTTCATTTTTTGTAGAAATCTTTTGGATTTTTATTTTTCATAATAAGTACGTATTGTAAATTATCATTTTTCATTTTCCTAATAACTTACAATACTTGAAAAATAAACGTTTCAAATTCCATGGAATTTCCATGAAATTATTAGATTAAGATCAAGATTTAAAATTAAGAATAAATTAAGATTCTAAATAAATAAAACTAGAACTCTCTGGGATTCCCAAATAATTAAGTGAAAGATCTTTAAATCATTTTTGGGGAACTTGATACGAAATTCTCTTCGAAATTTTATCGAATGTGGAAACTTGTATCTTTTCACAAAATTTGTGAAATTGTGCTTCTTGAATTTTCGTATAATTGTTTTGAAATCTATTATAATAACATGTACTGTAAGTTCTAATATTTTAATTTTGCAAATAATTTACTATATTTAAAAAATCAACATTATTTCAAATGCCATGAAGTTTCCATGAAATTAATATAAGATTTTTAAAATGAAATCTCATCTTTAGGATTCCCGAAGAATCCTAAATTCTTTGGAAAACTTCTTTTTACAAATCTTTAAATCTTTTTCCAAAATTGAAATTTTATCTCATCAGTAAAAATCTTTTGGATTTTTATTTTTCATAATAAAGTACGCATTATAAATAATAATTTTTCATTTTCCTAATAATTTGCAATTTTTGAAAAATATATGTTTCAAATTCCACGAAATTCCCATGAAATTGTCGTGAGATTAAGATCGAAATTTAAAATAAAAAATAAATTAAGATTCTAAATAAATCAAATAAAATAAGATCTCTATGGGGTTCCCAAAGAATTAAGTGAAATAGATCTATAACGCATTTTGTGGGAACTTGATACGAAATTCTCTTCGAATTTTTATAAACTTTATTGTTTTTTGCAATAAAAAGTCCCGGTTTCACGTTTTCTCTGCAGAACCACCCTTTGTGATTGAATTGCTTCCAATTTCGCCATACCTTTGGGGAGGGATTCGGATTGATTGGTGACACTTAATTAATGTTTATCAGACCTCATCTAATGATTCCTATGACGTTTTAAAATAATACATTGTATTCTTTTATTCGCATCTTGTAATATGTATACCATGATATTGATTTTTTCAACAGGCGCAAGCGCTACGTGATTCTTGGCTGTAACAGGGGGGTGCGGCTGTTACCATGGATCCCAGTGTACTCGCCAACATGGATAAGGACGCATTGAAAAAGCAGATTGAGAACATGAAATACCAAGCTACCATGGAAAGATGGCCTTTATCTAAAAGCATCGCAGCGTAAGTTCGTCAAACAATTGTTCTTCAACCACTTCAATTTTTTAAAAATTTCTATTCCACTCTTCGAAATAATATAAGCAATTTTTACGTCGGTGATCTCAATCGCATCGAGATTTAAACGTAGGAAGACAGTTCAGGGCGCATTTGTATTATTGGACTAAAAGTATATGTCAAAAAAAGTATCATAAAAGAGTTTTCTGATTGCAAAAATTGATATTAAAGAGAAGCTTTGATTACGGGATGGTTTTTAAAGATTTTGAAAATATGTAAGGTTTTATTATAATGTTTTATATAATCATATAATCATAAAGTTTTCATCATAATGTAAAATATATTACACGCGAAATTCTGTAAATTACATTTTTATAAGATATTAAGAATTTACATTTCTCAACAAATCATTTTATGCAAAGAAAAAATCATTTCTTCAGTGAAATGATTATTGTTAAGTATGCAATTAACCCAAATGATTTCTTCCATAATAAAGAATACCTTGAGAATATTTTATGTAAAAGGAAAATGTGTCTGTGGATTTGCATAATTGCCGTGTGACACATTCGAGAAAATTATTTCTTTCTATAATATACTATTTTGTATTTTTTCTCCTTTATTTACTTTACTAAAATTCACAAATTCATCAAAACATCAAATTTTTATGAAACAGAGTTTCTGTTAATAATTATTGTTATGAAATGAAAATAATTGACAATAGTTTAAATTGATTTCTTTCTTAGAAATTAATTTCTAAATTTAAATTGACATCATACGATTTTTAAAAATATACCGTCGACCGCGGCTATATTTTGGGACAAAAAAAGCGATTTTTTCGTTTCGCGCTTCGCCAAAAACCAGAATTTGAATCGGAATTTTTTTTAACCATTTAAGCATGCACTCAGAGAAAACTTATTTTCATGTCAAGAAAATCGTTTTTAACCTCTTTTTCTTGATTCGATATGAAAATTTGTTTATACAAAAAAAATTTGCTTGATCAGAAAAAAGCTTGTTTGATTCAATTTTTTTTCATTCAAATAATATTTGTTTCAATTAAACAAATGTTTTTTTGAACCCATAATAATGTAATTATATTTTTGATTTAAAAAAATGTTATTTAAATGTAAAAAACTTTTTCCTGAGTGTGTTGTGAACATTAAGAAAAAAAATTTTTGTCGCAGTTGTTGGGGTTGGGGCTATTTTGGGACAAGTAGTTTATTTGTTAATAAAATTAGATAAATAATTTTTTTGAACCTATAGAATATATGACTGTCTTTCACCAGGTATTCCAGAGTAAAATAAAAGAATAAAATCATAAAATAATTTTTTTTGTAGAAATTGTGAATAAATAAATAAGGAGATGGTTGAGCGAATTTTTCACAAACTCTGATTTTCCACCCACTTCTGAATTTCTTCTGCTTCCTGACGAAATACGTACTATTAACGTTTTATGATGCACTCTCAGGAAATATTTCAAACTATAACACTTACGTAGACCAGGCGCTAAATTTAAACACCTAAAATTTAAACACTTCAACTCAAAACGATTTTAGACATAAAAAACTAGTGTGTCCAAAAATAGCCCGGTTGACGGTATATTGACGGTATATAATAGGCCAGTCACTAACTGCACGAAAAAATATCCAAGCCTTATCGAATTTTTTGATTAAACTAACAAAAAAATTCGATAAGGCATCGATTTTTTCTTCTTGTATTAGGAAGTTTCTTATAACTGTAACGTCTACCATAAAAACTAACGTCATATCATAAATAACTGATGTTTTTCTTTCAAGCTTATTTCAATTTTTAAAACTTAAATTATATAATATTTAAATATAATATTAAAGAATTTTAGTATTAAAGAATTTCGTGCAACCAAATCCAGACAAACTCAAAAAAGGAATACACAAAAAAATACATTTTTGGTGGTATCAGTCTGCATGTAAAAAAACGAAAGAAAAGAAGGAAACAGATGTGGTTGGTCGCCTTCTACTTTCCTCTTTTTTTGTGTTTTCCTTTTTTGAATTTGTCCAGATTTAGTTGCACGAAATTCTTGAATTTATTCTGGGACTTTAATTTTTGAATATTTATTGATATGATGTAGAAATAAACTAACTTAATTTTTAATTCTTGACGATTTTGTCAAAATGATTTCAAACATACAAATTCAGAAAAAAGAATATGCAGTTACCGAAATAATTTATGTAAATGAAATCACAGAAATATATTTTATAATTTTTGTTCTTGATATAGTAATTATGCACAAGAACCACAATGTGGTGATATTGATGATTTGTTGCCATTGAAACTGGTAAAAACATGTATCACATGGAATAGAAGACAATACCTATAGTGGATAATGGACATATGTTGTGATATAATATGAGTTGGTGTTTCATTGACATAATCAAGGCTGAATTAATGTACAAAGTTCGAACACGATCTCCTTGGGCTGTTCGTGTGATTTATCGGCATTTTCGCGAACTGATCTCGTTTTAAAGAGACCGGAATTGTGAAAAAATGGCAGTGGCCACCAGTCGATGACTTAACGCCGGTTATGCCATTGACTGAAAATGAGATAGCCTAAACGTTCAATTCTGCTTTACGTAACGCGAAAGCCGGGTTCTTCGATGATCCCGAACCTAACCACTAGAAACGATCATATACAGACATTACGTGAACATTGTAATTTCGATACTGTAACATAAACTCGATCCCAGAAAAAAAAGTGAATTTAATTTCTCTTTCTTTTTAAAATAAGGGAAATGGCAAATTACAAGTTGAAATACAAAGCGATAAAATATCTTTTAATGGTTTCAAGTAATTTAAAATAGTATCTTTTGATAACTGTTAGGAATATGTATAAAAACACTCCCTCTTTTCACCCGAAAAAGTGCATTTTAAAATTATGAGAATCGGTAAAGAATATTTTAGAAATATAATTTCCATTCTGTAGCAGTTATGTTAAATTTTTTTATAGAGGTGAATTTGAAATTTAGTTGGAAACTTTCTATGTTTTGTATAACAAGAAATATGAACTTAAATTCTTAAAATATTTTCTTAATATTTTTTATTTCAATTCTAAAGTTTCTAAAATTCAGATTTGATATATTTTTTCTTAAATAAATAATAAGGCTAATGGCCTAATCAAATTAATAAATAAGTACATAAATAAATAATAATTCATTAAAAACCATTGCTATGAATTCTTGGTCTGACTTGTACATTCTTTAACTACTGGGTTTCAAAATTAAACCTCTATCTCTATTTCAAAGATGTGTACATCTTATGTAAAGGTTTTAGATACGAAAAAACAAGTTTGATAACTGGAACTTCTGCAATATGTATGAAATGAAAATTATAAAATAAAAGTTTTTAGGAATAAAATTAGTTAATTAATTAGGTAATAGGAATGAATCTCACATCTCGCACAATATTTCATAGTCTCACGTCAAGAAAAAAATGTTATCTGTGTTAAAGATTTTTGATCATCTTTTTAATACAAGTACATTGATAGTTTCTAATTAAAAAAATTATATTACATAATGGACTAAAAGCATTGCTTGTTGGGGTTTTTACTTTGAAAAGTTATACAATACTGAGTACAAGTAAAGCATTAATGTTTATGATTTCGATTTTTGTGACCTAAATAAATTAATTTCGTAAGAAGTATATACATATATTTCTATAACAATATATTTCAATTTTAGAAAATAGGAAAAGTCCTGCCATAAACAAATTAGTAAAATTCTTCGATTTCTCATAACAGGTTTTCTTAAAAACTTCTTTATATTTTTATCTGAAATACAACTCGAGTAGGCTCTAATTGAAAAAAACTCTAATTAAAAATTAGACAGTAAATCTAGAAGTGACAAAATGATCCAAAAAATGAATCAATTTGATCTGCAATACTGTTATCCAAAAACAAATGAATATCTTTTCAATGTATTTTCAACTGTCTTTGGTTGTTAAAAAAATTTATCTGCAATGGTCTGCAATATTCTGAATTTACTGTGCAACTGAACATTAGGGTGGTCCAAATTTTGTTGTTGAATTTTCATGTCCTCAACCTCCAGATTTGTTCGATTCCCAACAAAAAGGAAACATGTATTTTTTATTTTAAAATCTATTGATATTTGGAGCCTATAACGATTTACGTGTATTTCCCATGGGAAAAAATACGTTTTTGTAAATTTGCGATAAAATTGTCAATATTAGTATTGACGATTTTCAATATTAGTATCTTACTGCATCTGGAGCGCTTTTCTTGAAAAATAATCGCTAAATACGAATCAATAATTACTTTTTGAATTCAACCCCCATAAGCCACTTTTATAGGGCCCACAAAAAACCCAATAAGTGCCACAATGAAATATCACATATTTTTTATGTTTAATCTTATTTTTTGCTGCTTTTTTCAAAAATTGTTTTAATACGTAAAATATTTCTTTTAATCATATTTTGATATTTTAAAAGTTAATCTTTATAACTATTTTTTCTTAAATAAAGCTAGAAATTGCAGTTTTTTCTACATTCTTCAACTTTTCTTCGATTCTCTAGTTAGTATGAGATAATTATTGAAAATTAACAAAAGTTATTGTTCAAACAATTAATTATTGCTTATAATAATTTTCTCTTAGAATAAAACTAGAAAATTGCGGTTTTTTCTACATGCTTCAACTTTTCTTCGATCCTCTAGTTAGAATGAGATAATAGTTTTTTTTAAATTAACGAAGATAATTGTTTAAGCAATTTATTATTGTTTAAAATAATATTTTCTTAAAATAAAGATAGAAAATAGCGCTTTTTTAGATTCTTCAACTTTTCTTCGACTCTCTAGTTATATAATGAGATAATTATTGAAAATTAACAAAAAAATTAACAAGAAATTAACAAAATCGTTTAACCAGTTGCTTAAACGATTAATTATTGTTCATAACAATCTTTTCTTAAAATGAAGCTAGAAAATTGCGGTTTTTTCTACATTCTTCAATTTTTCCTCGACTCTTTAGATATAAACAAATAATAACCAGTAAACATCAACAAAAATTATTTGTTAAACAATATATCATTGTGTATTATTATGTTTTTGAGAATTAATCAAGGAACTTCAAGTTTTTTCTAAAATTTTGAACTTTTCTCCGGCTTTTTAGTTATGAACAATCAAATAATTAAACATCAACAAGAATCATTGTTTAAATAATAAAAATACTTAATTCAGAAAAAAATAATAATGGAATATTTTTTAAATAATGATTCTTGTTGTTAAACTATTTATTATTGTGTAAAACAATCTTTTCTTAAAATATAGGATAGAAAATTGCGGTTGTTTTACATTTTTCAACTTTTCTTCGATTCTTCAGTTATCAACAAATAATAACCAATAGACATCAATAAAAATCATTTTCCGAACTATATATTATTTCTATTATTATATTTTTTTGACAAATAATCCAGAAACTTGCGGTTTTTTCTAAAATTTCGACCTTTTCTTCGGCTTTTTAGTTATAAACAAATAATAAATAAAAACCAACAAGAATCATTATTTAAAAATCATTTCATTTTTTTTTCTGAATCAACTATTCTTATTATTTAAGCAATGATTCTTGTAGACGTTTAATAATTTTATTGTTCATAATTAAAAAGCCGATGAAAAGGACAAAATTTTAGAAAAAACCGCAAGTTCCTGGATTATAACTAAAAAAAATATAATAATAGTGAATAATATATATTTTCAGAATTGATATTTGTACATGTATATTGGTTATTATTTTTTGATAATTAAAGAGTCGAAGAAAGGTTGAAGAATATAGAAATAATCGCAATTCTCTAGCTTTATCCTGAGAGAAATTTGTTATAAACAATAATTAATTCTTTAAACAATTACTTTAGTTAATTTTCAATAATTATTATCTCATTATAACTATAGAGTCGAAGGAAAGTTGAAGTATGTAGAAAAAACGTAATTCTCTAGCTTTATTTTAAGATTAATAGAAACAATAATTAATTGTTAAACAATCACTTTTGTTAATTTTTAAAAATTAATATCTCATTCTAACCAGAGAGTCAAAGGAAAGTTGAAGAATGTAGAAAAAAGCGCAATTTTCTAGCTTTATTCTAAGAAAAGATAGTTATAGACAATAATAAATTGTTTAAACAATTTTTAACACATCAAAATATGTCTAGAAAGTAATATATTACGTATTGAAAATAATTTGTGCAAAAAACTGCAAAAAAATAAGGTTAAACGTTAAAAATATGTGATATTTCATTTTGGCACTTATTGGGTTTTTTGGGACCATATAAAAATGGCTTATGGGGTTTGAGTTTAAAAAATAATTATTTATTTGTATTCAGCGATTAATTCTCAAGTCAAATACATCTAATATTAACGATTCTATCGCACAAATACGTATTTTTGCCCCATGGGAAATACACGTTAAACTTTATGGGCTTTGAGCAACCCCTAAATGTCAATTGATTTTGAAATAAAAAAATACGTGTTTACTTTTTTTTGGATTCGAACAATTCTGGGCGTTGAGAATAAAAAAAAAAGCATTTTTGGACCATCCTTTATACATTCTGAATAAAGGTCTTGTTTGTCGGTTCGAATTTTCAATGCAAATTGGTACCTTTTCGGCCTTACCTTTTTGAATTTTTCGGAATTGAGTTTAATTTAAGAAGAAATTGAAACTTATAAGCTCTCTTCGAATGCAAGATTTCTCAAAATCGAAATTATTCAGTTGGTTTTGAAATTAAATCCACTTAATTCAAGAAGAAATTGGAACTTTTAAGCTCTCTTCGAATGCAAGATTTCTCAAAATCGAAATTATGCATTTGGTTTGGAAATCAAATCCATGCACTTCTAATTTGAAAAATTCGAATCGAAGATTCGTATTTTTCAAATTTGAACCGACGATTCGTATTTTTCAAATTAGAATTGCATTTCAGATGGATTTAATTTTTAAACCAACTGAATGATTTCGATTTCAAGAAATCTTGCATTCGAAGAGAGCTTACACTCAGAAAAATATCCGGTTATTCTAACCAAAATTTTATTCTAGTTAGGCTCTGCTTAACATTCTTTTACGGTTGTCTTAATCAGAACTCTGGTTATAAACAGATCTTCTGGTTATTTTTTGAAATTACTAAAAATTCTGATGAATCCTAACAGAATTCTGGTTAAAAAAATCGGAAAATAATGTAGAGCCTAAGGAAAGTAAAGAAAAGCCGAACCGGCACACCTCTAATTTTGAATAATAAATTTCAATATAAAACTACAAAATTAGTTTCTTAAAGATTGGCAAACCTTCACTAATTTAATGCTTCTTTTGCAATTTTTTTGGTTGTATCGGATTTCCCCAAGATTTTCCGTTTACACTTATGGATCTTTACGACAGAGTGTAAATGGATTTTCGTGGTTAGTTGCGTGTCGCCGCTGGCAGCAGAAGTTTGCAATTCCGGGAGTAGATTGGAGCAGAACGAGGCTTCGTTTCCATCGGTTGTTCCACTAGCTCGGATGTTAACGAATCGAGAATTGACGAATCAAAGCAAAAGCAAAAACTTTCGCTGTCGTCGAGAGCAGAGTGAAAGGCGCTCGAAGCCTAGTGCCTCCAGTTTTTCATCGATCAGGCGAATATGTACCTCTTTTCCAGAAAGAACAATAACATCAGAAAAAACTAAACTTTTTTTCTAACTTCTTGAAACAAGACAATAATTTGCAAAGGTCTCCCCTTTTTCCATAACTGCAGCAATTATGAGAAATTTATGCTCCAAAATTTTCATCATTTTAAGTTTTTATCAATACTGTCGGCTGAAAACAGTTCTTGAAAGATTCAATTCATCAAACTCAAATTCCTTTAAAGACAAAATCCTCTTCAAGCAATTTCTCTGAAACAAACTTTTTTTAAATAAAAATTTACACCCCTGGATAATTCTGCTAGCAATTTCTAATATGCACATGCGAATAAATTATAAGCAAAACGTAGAGTAAACTGTCACAGGTGATACGGAGCAGCCAGTGAAAGGGAATTACGCTTTGGAAAACTTCTTTTTACAAATCTTTAAATCTCTTTCCAAAATTGAAATTTCATCTCATCATTTTTCGTAAAAATCTTTTGGATTTTTATTTTTTATAATAAAGTACGTATTGTAAATAATCATTTTTCATTTTCCTAATAATTTA
>JBAGKK010024653.1:0-11274 GCA_037177015.1 Euceroptres primus | reverse complement strand
ATTCGACATATATATATATATATCGAATTTGAGCGCTCTTCGAAACAGAAGCAATCAGAGAGAGGACGCTGTATCGTACAATATTATTGCCGGAGAATATGATAAGCTTGGGCATGTATTAGATTGCGGCTTAATGGTAATTAGGCGGATATACCTGGCGGCAACAATGGCTTGTCGGATAGACGGTACCTGTTGGGTGTGACGCGAAGCTGTTAGATCGTGCCACGCCGTTCGATGTGGTTAATTATGCTCGCGCAATATTTTAGAAATTTAAGTTTATATGCGAGTTCAAACGGCCATCATGATAATTTTGAAATTACCTTCGGAATTCTTACATTTAAAAAAATAGGCAAAAATTGAAATTTAAAGTAATAACTTGTTTTGTTTTGCTTTCACTATTCACAAGATGTTAAAAAAATTATTTTAAAGGTAGGAAGAAAGTAAATATATTACTCCGATTTAACAATAAATAATCTTTGCCTTATGACTTGTTTCTATTCAATTTAATTATATAAATAACTTAACATAACATTTTATAACATTTTTAAGTTAGAAAATACGTCCTAGTTTTTACACTTTTTTCTACATCAATTTTATTAAACATAGAACTTTTAACATTATATTAATAAAATTTTAGTTTAAACTGGCATTTAGGATCTTGGAAGTTTCTGTTGGAAGCAGTTTGTAACTCTTGTTAGATTATATATTTTATATGTGTAATGGCTACAGCTTAGTATAGGTAAGCGATTAGGTGGCAAACTCTCAAGTTTTCCCTATCGGTTCAATTATTACCAATACCTGCTTCATAGCAAATCTGCCAACTAAGAACTCTTCTCTCTGTTCTGGCCATATATATAATCACGATTATTAATTAAATCTGGAGCATAAAGCTGTTTCGGTTGGCAAACTTCGTAATATATTGCTGGGGATCTGTGAATTATGGCCCCCACTTGTACCCGAGTATTCTCCTGACCTTGTAATGACATCATCATTCAGAAGATATTCAGAAGAATTCAATAAGCATCTTATCAAATAAAAGTCAACTTTTCATAAAAAATGTATTACTACTTCTTCAAAAAATAGGAGTGGATGAGGGAATACGTCTGTCGTTCAAGTTTACATTACAGAGATCAGGTTAAAATATGTTAGAAAAAGTGCTTTATACTTAATAATTTGTCCGTCTTATTATACTCGACAATGAACTTTGCATCTTTCAGTGGTCAGAAAAGCCAAGGATGTCGGTAGGATGTACTCAAGACGCCCAGTGATGTAATTTTCGTTACCTTAGAGACGACACGGATACCAAATTCGAACTCAAAGATGTTTTTATTTTTGCAAGTTTTTTTATGTTAGTGTGCATCTAAAATATGACAAAAATAATATAATAGGGAACAAAATCATGGAATATGGTAAAGGGTACACTATAAATCACGCAATTTCTTTATAATTGCATTTTTGTCGGGTGTCGGTCGCTGGTTAAGTGTCGATCACTGTATCCTTTACTCCATATTCAGACTTTATTTGTGGTGTTTTTTTTTTTACAAAATGTGATATTTAACAAATTCCAACTGCTTAAAGACATGAATTGATTATCGAACGAATTAAATGCATATTTTAACATGTATTATTACTGCAAAATATTGTATTTACATTGAATATTAAATATTATGACTTATCTTAACAAAATATTATTTTACGCAAAAAGAACATTGCTTGTCACTAGTCGATTTGAAATATTATAAATATTTAATCTCAGAAAAAAAGTGAAATGTCAGTCCAGTTTCATTTTAAACTGAATTCGGTTTGATAAAAATCCATATTTCTGAAATCTAAGTTTTACATAAATTTTATGAGCGTTTTTTCACTTTTCAGTACATTCGACATCACAGACCAAGTATCAGGATCAGTGCAGATATGAATGAATGCTTCTCCTTCCCCGTACCTCATTCCTCTAATGCAGTGCATTCTCGCATCCCTCTGCAGTATCCTTACTCGGATCATCGAATGGATGCGATTCTACGTATCCACCCTCTGCCATCCCTTTAACCCTTGACTTCGTCCTTTCATACCGCTCGGAGCTCTCGACTCTCGTTACACCGTCAGTAGCGTAGCGCGTCGATGAGCGATCCGCATTTCCAGTATTTTTTATTAAAAATTCAATCGAGCCACAGGAAAATCCGCTGGCGTGTCAATAGGATGTCGTTATCGAGATGAGATACGCGCTGCAGAAACTTCGCGTTGCTGAATGGGCGAGCGGAACCAAGTGGCGCATCGTTCCCTGCATGCAATTTAATCAGGATGTATGCGCGAACACCTACACTATTGCAAAACGCTGAGGCTAGACATTAGGCACGCGTCTGTGAATATGGACACACATGGCCCCAGAGTTTGGGATTGGTTTCCTACAATGGAGAAGGGCAAGTAGATGCGGGGAATGTTAGTATTCCGTGATGTAATGTAGCCAGCTTCGGAAAGAGATTTTCCTCTCGTTGAGTTTGCTAAAGTGGTAGAGCGAAAAATTCCAGTCACCCGAGTTTTGTGCTTTACTACAAATATGCAAAAGTGCATAGAAAAAAGATGTTTTGTTTAAAGATATAATCTTTTCCTAATAATAATTTAAATAATTAGAGGAGAAACCTTTAATATAAGATAGGCTCCTAATAAGAGATAGCAAAGTTTTTGCTGAACTAAGTGACACTATCTATTGATTCCAACATAAACTTATAAATCAAGAAATTGGAAATTGTCAAATCGACTTATTTGAAATTACTAAGTGGTAAGTTTAATTTTGTTCTGCTTTTTGGTCATTTTATGATTCTGCTATTTATGGACATATATGTAATTAGTTGTACAGCAGTTTCAGATTATTAAATTGAGAAAAAGTCACTGGCGATATGTTATGAAATTGAATCTAAATTTGACTATAATATGGTTGCAGAATTTATTTATGAAGTAGCAGGCAAAAGTTTCAAATTTTGTAATGTTTAATGATTCTTTTGATAATGTCTATCTGATGTATTATATATCTAATTGACAACTGGCACCAGCTCGAAACGTTGGCAATTATGATAACTATTTGATGATTAATAGACCAAATGTCCGAAAATCAGAAATAATTGTTATTAATGAATTGTTTGAGCGGTAGCAGAACAAGTTTTTTTGGTAAATAATTATTTCGTTCGATTAAATTCTAGTGAGAATCATGAGAATACTTATCTAGTTTGGACAAGTTTCGCAAGACGTAACTAGAACGTCTCAAAAACGGCCTATGTTAGGCCAAATTACGTTCTAGAAACGTCCAATGTTTCGAAGATATTTTGAGAGCGCTTTGCCAACATTGTACGTATTTATATCATTTGGCCTGACATGGAACGTTTTTGGGACGTTCTAATCACGTGTTTTGACATCTATGTCCTAAAAGCGGTTTCAGGACGTTCTAATTACATCTTTTTGATTTTGTGTCCACTGAGTGTAGATAAGATCACAGAAAAAATCCGGGCTTATTTAGGCAAAAATTGAGACGAATTATTTTAGCCTAAAAAGTCTTAATCTAAATTACTTAGCAAAAAAATTGCCTGGAGTAACTAGGCAACGACTTAAAATGACTCTCAGGTTTTTCCTGTGATTCAGTTAAAGTGGAAATAATTATGCTTTCGCCGGCACTGAAAATACCCATGAACTCGTGTGTTTCCGTTTTTTCACTTTTTACAAAGTAACAAACAGTTTCATTTACTTTGCTTGCAGTGTCGATTTTCAGCCCACCTAACAAAGTAATGGGAAACCACAGGCATACTAAAATGACAATGGCTACCCCGAAACCATGAAAATTTAAACACGCATACGATGACTTTAGGAATCGATGGGATACCTAGTTTTCTCGTTAAAGATTGTGCAGGTGTTCTAGCCGAACCGTTGCAAAAAATTTATAACCTAGCACTATTAACAGGTAATTTTCCCTCGAGATGGACAACAGCTAAAGTTGTTCCGTTATATAAATCAGCTAGTAAGTCTGAATTAACTAATTACCGACCAATATCTATAATATAAAACTTTGCAAAGGTTTTTGACATAGCTATGAAAGGCGATGTACAAAGGTACATATCTTCAATTATTTCAGAATTTCAACATGGCTTCATGCCTAAGCGATCTTGCATAACTAATTTAACTTCTTTCACAGAATTTAATTATTCAGCCATTCAAAGAGGGCAGCAAGTAGATGTAATTTTCACAGATCACTAAAAGAAAGCTAGCTATGACTTACTTACCGATAAATTTAGCAACACTATTGTCTAACTACCTAGAGAGCAGGGAACATAGAGTTCAACATGGTGCCACTGCATCGGATCCTTACACGCCCTCATCTGGAGTACCTTAAGGTTCAACTCTAGGGTCTCCAATTTTTATTGTATATATAAACGATGTAGTTGAAAATGTTAAATCTTTTATTCTGATATTCGCTGATGACATTAAAATATTTAAGATAATAATTAATATAAACGATGCAGAAACTCTCCAGAAAGACCTGCACTAAGAGAAAAATCAAGTTTTGAATCGATGGAAACTTCCCATGCTACAAAAGCTTGAAAAAACTATCCTTTTTAAAGTGGGAATCATGCTTCTGAAGCAAGCAAAGTGTCCATGGTCGAAACGCAAGGCATTCATGCTTTTTCAGCAAGAACCTCATCTTTTAGAGGCATGAGAAGCACAGGGCAGAAGCATGAAATAGCTCACCGTCCAAAATCAAGACTTTCACGGTTCTAAACGGTGAAACTCTTGCCATTGGCGCTGCAGGCCGTGAGAGCAGGGAGAGGGAACGCACGAAATTCACAGGTGGGGTTCATAGGTTGAAAGCTTGGACTCATCGCAAGCGTTTAAAGGTTGGACTACGTGCTTTTGGGCGACAAATCCCATGCGGCTGAAGTATTTATGTCCTCCTTTTATCTCGTAAATAGATTTCTTGCTTTTAAGGGATGAATTCAACGATATAACTCGTGAAATTCATGCTTTGAAAGCATGTAAAAATTACAAGTTCCAAAAGCAAGAAAGTTCATCCTTTCAAGACTTGATTCTTCTCTCAGTGCGGAAATTATTGTAAGATGGTGCGAAGACAATTGACTACCAATCGATGCGAATAAATGCAATGTAATGTCTTTCCATAGGTGAGAGTCACTCATATGCTTTGATTATAACATTGGGGATATAGCGATACCAAGGGTAAATAAGATGTGCGATATAGGTGTCTTTTTTGACTCGCGTTTATCTTTTATCGATCACACTCGTTCCATCGCTACTTCAGCGTTTAGGGCCTTAGGATTTGTTTTCAGATCGTGTAAAAACTTTAAAAACTCTAGTACGCTAACAACGCTGTTTAATGCTTACGTGCGATCGCGACTGGAATACGCTGCGCCAGTCTGGAACTCAATGTTTAAAAAACATGAAGATGAATTGGAGACAATTCAAAAAAGATTTTTGAAATATCTTATCTTCAAAAAAGAAGGGATATATATGGTGCGAGGCTCAGACTATCAAAAAATGTGCATAAAATTTAGTTGTTTAACTTTAGCCGAACGCCGAATATATGCCTGTTGCTATTTCGCATTTAAACTTCTTAGAAATGAGATACACTCGAACTTCTTATTGGGCTGTCTCCAATTCAAAGTGCCTAGACAATCGGCCAGACGGGATGTTCCGTTCTACCTACCGCTACCGAATGTTTCTATAGGTTTCAACTCAACTATTTTTGTAATGTGCAATCACATAAACTTAATGCACCTAAGAGCCGAAACCTATATCGATATTATGAGCGTTACAGAACAAACATTCTTGGATAAATAACCTACATCGCTATATTCTTGATTCACACTCATAACAAACGTCGCAAAGAATACATTCTTTGCATCTTTTCAAACTTTACATTTCTGTAACTCCATTGATAGTTTTTTGTATTTTTTTATATCTTTGAAATTTTACACACGCCGAAATTTTTTTAAGCTTTACATTTTTGTAACTTCCTTTTTTCTAGATCTTCGAAACTTAAATCTTTGTACACGACGAAATTAAAAAACTACTGTAATTAGACCACTAAGATAAAAATGTTATTAACTATGTATATTTCTTGGTTGCCCGTTTATGGTATAACCACGGGCATATGAATGAATAAACAAACAAACAAACATTGAATTTTTCAAAATAGAAAAAATCTTACTGTATGTCAAACCGGCTTGATTTCCTTATATATTACAATTTTTAAAATAAAAATCGCTCTTATTTGGAGAAAAAAAGGTATCAGAGTCAAGTCATATCTTTGAAATTTGATGTATTCGAATATTCGATTAAGTCGAAATTCAAAGATTTGAATTGACTGCTGGATCTATTTTTCTCCAAAAAAGGAGGAATTTGAATTTCAAAATTTTTAAAAATGTAAAGAAATCAAGCCGGTTTGTCATGGTTATTTTTTATCGGTTTTAAAAAGTCCGTTGAAAAAGCGTGTCTAAATTTGTGTTGAAAATTCGAAAAAACGACTGCACATTTCTAGTTAAAAAGTAGAATCTACTTTGTATGAAATTCAGTGCGATAGGAAACAATAATGTATCATTGTCAAGTTAATCTTACATTTATTCTAAGTAAAAGTTACATTAGTAATTTTTTATAACTTGTTTTTCACAAATATTGTAATTTTGACAACTGCATATTAAATTTTAAAATATTTAAAAGTTTTTAAATAATGGAATGAAATAAGCGATACTATATAATATAAATATACGTATTTCATACTTAAAGATATATTTTTAAATTAGGACCTTAGCTTATAAAAACCTTGAAGCTTCCTTCTCGCTAGATTTTTGGTTGTATGTTGTTTCTCAATGCCAGTTGTCGCTGTTTCCCCAGTTCTATTCTTTCTTTCTTTCTTCCTTCTCGATCTGTAGCGTTAGAAAGCCATCAGTGCTTACTTTAGAAAGAATTATTTCCTTCGTCGCCGAGTCTTTGAAAGTCTCTAATAACATCCTAAAAACATTAAATTAAAAAACTTAGGGATGATTTTCCAAAAAATTATGAAGCTAGAAATTTTTCTTTGAAACTCCTCTACAAGGTTTTCCTGTTCCAGTGTTTTAAGCTGCACGTCTTTTGAAATAATCGAAGATAGCAGTATCCCTATAACGTCATTCAAAGATTTTCTTCGATTCGCAAGAAGAAACATGTATTTCATCTCAGAGAAAAAACAGAATTAATAAAAGCTCAAACGTTATAAGAACAGGATTAACTTGATACTTGCCACATTTAGTTGGGCTGTTTCGTTAACTTTAACTGCCTCATCGAATTTTATAAATTCATCATACAATCTTATCGGTAAATTACGCAGTATAGGCTTATCGAGAAGTTCAACAACCGTAGCAGAAGCTTGCTTTACTTTTACTGCATCAGACATGATATCGAGACGTTTGTTAATGTGATGTAGGATTCTCCTTTCCAAAAGTACAAGCGACTTTGTAAATTTATCAGTCATTTTTAAATAAAATTATTCAACCTCCATGTCGCCTGTAATTATTACACAATAATTTTTAGTACAGTAATTTGCATTAGCAGGAATAAAAGTATATAATTATTTAGTGATTTATATTGCCCAAAGTATCAAATTTGATTCCTGTTAAATCAGTTGGTTTGTTTACAATTAAGTTACATATTATAATTTTATTTTCAACTAATTGTGTATTTATAATTCATAAAATATACTGATGACTGACTAACCTTCTAATTTGCCACAGCTAATAGACTTTTTCATCCGAAGATCATAAGGAGAGTGCCTTTTGCAGGTTTTATTTTTGGCCTATAATTCTGTGAATGTGTGTCCTTGCTTACAACTTTAGATTTTAATTTAGTTTCTGGTTTATGAGTTACACTCTTCTCCATCTTTACTGGCGAAATCTATCTTCTTTCCTGATTTCTTTTCACTAGAGAATTCGGTTTTCTTTTAGCTGGAGAATTCGGTTTTCGTGTCCCTGGAGAATTTAGTGGTTTTTCCAGATTTCTTTTCGTTGGAGAGTGTTTAGGCGAATCGCTAGTCTTGTTTTTAGAATGTGATGGTTGTGAAATTCTGGATTTTGACTTTCGAGTCTCATCTGATCCATCCAGTGAACTTTGTTCTATATTGTCGTTAGTCTTCTTTGGAGATTTAGGTGACTCTGTAGTTCGAGGTTTAAGTTTTTTGGCTGCACTTTACAAAATATCGTGATCTTCTAGCGAAATATAATTAACAGATTCCTCATGCCACAAATCTGCTGAAGAGTTTGTTTGTTTACGCTTTTGGGATTTGTATTTTTTTCTGCGTTTTTTCTCTGATTGTGTCTGAGTCACTGTGTGTTCCTTCATCATCTGCAGACGAAATTTGTGAGTCATCACCTGTGGACACGCGCGTTTCTCCTTTAAATAATAAAGTCAGCATAAACCTCATGAAAGAATTATCAAATAAAAATAATTAAATTCAAGATTATAGTGCAGATTTTTGGAGTACTCTATAAAAAGTTCAGTCAAGTCGACATTTCCCTTTATTTTCTTTAAACTTAAGGAGAATTTCTGGGACGGATTTGTAGAAATTCTTTATAATTCAGAAGATAAATTAACCCCTGTAAATGAAAAGTAGTTATATACACTTTTTATCCTTTTTCTTTAAAAGATAAATTGTTTTCGCTGAATGGAAAAGCGTTTTAGCCGGCTCCGTGCATTCAGAATCAGATGTCCTATTCTCGTTAGAATTTGAGATTTCTTTATCACTTAGGCAACTCTGCTCAAAAGTACTAGTTTCGATATGGACACTTGAAAATGCCCTATCGAGCCGTCGTAAGCCCTGTTCAAGATTGTCTGCAATAAATTATGACATTCAATTTTATAAAAATTACGACTCAAAAAAACTTGACAGTTCTTGAATACGAAATTTCAAAGAAGTACCGACGGTGTATGGTAAAGAATCCGACAAAGTTCGAGACGAAGTTTAACTAATGCTATTTCTAACATTATGAGCGGATATTGTCTTACCAGCTTCTTTTAAAATGAAAATCTCACATTTTTTCCACTTTGGGCTTAGAAATTTACCACACTGTACCCACTTTTCTATAAACTTATACTCGCTTGTGAGTGGGTATCTACAATACCATTTCTTTGGTTTTTTCTATAAATCGGTCAGAATCTAGAAACAAGTTCCACGACTCGTTGCCCTTCTTTATTTAGTTTCAGGAATTGTACCACCACGTGGGTGGAACTTTTGGATAATGACGTTTGCTCGCTCACTGTGATTGTGACTGGGAGTAAAAAGTTAAAAAGGAAATTAAAAAAGTTATTATGTGCTTTACAAAATTAAAATCCCACAAAATATTATTTTCTCAGATTCAGGGTGGCTGTTTTAATCGAGGAAAAAAATTCCCGGTCATTTCCCGGTTCACAAAAATTAAATTTGAACTTCTTAAGCTAAAATTTTTTTTCGTCTGAAAATGTAAACACTAAACTTCAAATTAAAACATTCAAAGTCGAACTCTTTCCATTTTTAACTTTTAAAATTAAAGCTTAAAACTTTGTTCATGAAAACGCTCAATAATTTACACATATTATATGGAAGCTTTTAACACTTTTAAATTTAACATTTTTAAATTAAATGCCTTTAAAATGCAAAATTTTTAATTTTTATAAAATTTACAGTTTAAATCTTCAAAAATCTACATTTTATTTTACATTTTTTGGAATCTTTTCAAATTTTAAATTATTATTGAAATGTTCAAAAATCTACATTTTATTTAACATTTTTTGGGATTTTGTCAAATTTGAAATTATTAATGAAATTTTTTCAAAACTGCAACATATCTTCTAGAATTATTTTAATTTTTCTTAAAACTTGTAATAAATGCTGCAAAATTTAAAAATTGCATTAAAATCTTCTAGATTATTATTTTTACAATTTTAGAAATCTTTCAAAATCTTCTTAAATATTCTCTTAAATTTAATTTTTTTAAATAAAAAATTATTTTGAATTTTCCTAGGAATCATAATAAAAATTTTAATGCTAATTAAAATGTTACATTTTAAAAATCTACATTTTGTTTTAAATTTTTGCGACATATTTTCAAGTTTTCAATTATTTTTGAATCTTTTCAAAACTTCTAAATATCTTATAAACTTACTCGATTTTTTTCTAAATCAATCAATTCTTATTTATTTACCACAAATTTTTTTGAAATATTCTTAAATATTCTGTTAAAATTAATTTTTCGAATTAAAAATCATGTAAAATTTTTCCAGGAATCTTAAGAAAATTCTTTTATTATTTTCAAACCTCAAATTTTTATTAACAAATCTTTAAAAATCAATATTTTGTGTTTAATCTTTTGAAGGCTTTTCAAGATTCAAATTAAGTTTCAATTTTTATAAAACTTTTAAGTATTTACTTAACTTACTCGAATTTTTTAACAAAAGCGTTCAATTATTTATATATTAATTTCGAATTACTTTCAAATTAAAGGTAGTTCATAAAGTTTCAATTAGAAGTTTACATTTGAGTAATTACTAACGCTTTTGAAATGAAACAGATCAATTTTTAACATTATAATCAGTAAATTATTTAATTTTAACAGATTCAAAATTGCTCTATAAAATCAATGGATTTTTGTTCAATTTCCAATACTTGAACTACAGTTCAATATTAAAAATCATTAATTAATTTATATTCACAATTAATCAATTTCAAATTTTTTTGTCAAAAAATTTCAATTTCAAACGCTATCAATTTTTTATTGTTAAGTCTTTAAAACTGCATTTTTAAACTCTCTTAATTAAAAATTGAAAACGAAGACCGAAACTGGAAAATTTAATTTGTAAAAGATTTTAGAATTAGTAAACATTGTAAACTGAATGTTTTTATAATTAAAAAAGTTATCAATTGAACTTAGCATACAAAAAAAGTTTAAATCAAACTTTTTTAAATTGAATTATATATCATGTGATATTTCAAGTAATTGGATAGATTTTTCTTTTAAAAATTTGTAAAATTCCCGGTTTCCCGGTCCAGCGGCCACCCTGAGATTATAATATTATGCATATTTTCAAGAATTTTTTTGGAGATATGAGTAATGCTGGTTTATTAATTTAATTTGGACGTTGTAGTAGTGCATCTTAAGTATTGTTAGACAAATTTTCAATAAAAAATATTTAAAATTAACCCCGTGACAGCGAATCTCCCGAGACGCCTCGAAAAAAAGTTGTTGCGCCGTGAACATCATAACTCGTTACTGG
>JBAGKK010024642.1:0-11275 GCA_037177015.1 Euceroptres primus | reverse complement strand
TATATATATATGTTCACTTTCAAAAATCTCAAAAAGACATTTTTAACTTGATCGGGGAATAAAAATTGACCGGGAGAAAACCGGGAAAAACCCGGGAATTTTAAATGGCCTAATCACTAGACACCCTGATTAAGTTAATAATTAAAACTCGAAACACAAGGAAACGGATCGGGGGCGTAGGAGGTTACTGGACTTGGGAGAAACGGGATGGTTTATTTGTAATGGCAATACCAGAGGGGACGAAGAAGGGGAATTTACGTACGCGGGTATAGGGGAGACTGTAATAGATTAAATTTTGGCAGAAGAAAGAATAAAGAAGCTGATGGTTAGAATGGAAGTTGGCAATGAGATAGGCTCAGAGCACTTTCCGGTGATCGCAACATTGAAAAGTGAAGGTTCGAAGCGTGAGAGAGCGAAGAAAAAAAGAAAGGAGGAAAGGAAATTGAAAATGGGTAGATGAGGGGAGAAAAAGTTAGGAGAATTTCGAGAAAAAATAGAAAATGAGGATATAGGGAATATGGAAGAGGAAGGAGTAGACACGCAGCTAGAAAAACTTAAAGGAGCGATTGTTAAGGTAAGGGAAGAGGTGAGACCGAAAGAAGAAAGAGAGGGGGTTAGGAGAGGCTGGTAGGATGATGAGTGCAGGGAAAGTAAAGTTAGGATGAAGGAGAGTGTAAGAAATTGGAGGAAAGGGGAAATAGATAGTGATGCATATCGAGCGAACGATACGATAAACACCCGATCCGATCAATCTGCTCGGTCCATTTGCGCGAACTTCTCGTCTTGATAATGACCGCATATATGACAGTAATTTTTTCATTACAAGCTTCCGAATAAATAAAACTTAATCAAAAAGATGTAGAATTACCATAATTTTGATTTCCGAATCTTCAAAGGTTAATTTATTCCTTCTAGGGGTTATATTGACAGGAAATTTGTATACTCGCGATAAATGTCAACTTTCGAACCTAGTTCGATCGAGAAATAACAAAAAAAGGAACGATCAATCACGAAGGAGCAGCGAAAATTATCGGCTCGACATGCATCACTAGAAATAGAAAAAGAGGAACTCAACAGAAGAAAAAGAAAGCACGAAAGAATGATAAGGGGAAAAAGACAGAAGGAGAAAGAAAAGTACATGGAAAAGGTAAAGAAAGAAGAAAGCGGTAAAGGAAGGAAGGGAGCGGGAAGTGATAAACAGGGTAAGAGGGAGAAGGAAGGGTATAAATGAAGATATCTGTTGGGGGGTGTGGAAAGCAGGGTAAAGGGAGAAGGAAGAAAAACGGTAGAGGAGGATGTGGACAGTAAAAATGAGATTAGTAGAGAAGAGGTGTACGAGGCGATTGCAAGACTGAAGAGAAACAAGGCCACAGGGTCGAATGGCTTGGAAAATGAAGCACTGAAATACGGAGGGTTAGGGGTAAAAGAAGAGATGTGAAGGATTTGCAATAAAGTGTGGAGAGGAGAAGGGTGGCCGGAGGAATGGAAGACAGGGTTGGTAGTCCCGTTAATTAAAAAAGGAGATGACAAAAGGGTAGAGGAATACAGAGGTATTACACTTATGTCGGCGGAATATAAAATTTACGCGGAAGTACTTAGAAGAAGGTTGGAAGGACAGGTGGAAGAAAAGGGAAGTATTCCACACAACCAAACGGGTATTAGGAAAGGGATGGGGACCACAGACAACATTTACGTGTTCAACTATTTAGTCAATAGGAACCTAGGGCATAATAAAGGGAAATTAGTCGCACTGTTTGTAGACTTTAAGGCAGCATTTGACTCAGTTAACAGAAGGGTGTTATGGAAAGCTATGAAAGAGAGAGAAATAGACGAAGGCTTAATAGAGAGGATAAAGGAAATTTTTGTGGAAACTAAGATGAGGGTGAAGATAGGAGAAAAGAAAGGAGAGGAATTCTGGACGAGAAGGGGGCTCAGGCAAGGATGCCCGTTGAATCCACTTCTATTTAGTGTTCTTCTGGCAGACTTAGAGGAGAAGATGGAGAGGAAAGGGAAAGGGGGGACAATATTAGGATTAGGCAAAGTGTATTCACTAGCATATGTAGATGACGTCACTACGTCATCTACATATTACATCTACATCTACTAGTAGCAGATGATGAAAGGGGAATGAATCCGATGATGATAGTGTTCGAAGAGTACGTGAGAGAAAAGGGTCTAACAGTGAACGTGAATAAGACTAAGATGATGTGTTTTAGAAATAACAAGTATAGCATAGAATATGAATAGAAGATTAGTAGCGCAGTGGTAGAGTTGGTTGAAGAGTTTTGCTACTTAGGTTTTTGGTTTGAAATGAGAGGAGGATGTGAGCTGCAAGTGAGAAAGAGAATAGAATGTGCGAGTAAAGTGATGGGACAAGTATGGGGTATAGGTAAAAGAAGGTTCAAGGACGACTGGAAAATGAGAGTGTGGATGTTCGATGTGCATAAGAGAGTGGAAAGTCGATGCATAAGAGAGTGGAAAGTCTGCATGAGAGATTTTTGAGATGGATCAAGGAGGTGAGTTGGAGCTGTCCAGATTATATGATGAGGGAAGAAGCCGGACGAGAAAAAATGATTATCAGGCAACTGAAAAAAGCCTAGAATTTTGAAGAAAAACTAAGAAGGGGAGAGGGAAGCAGAATTGCACAAGCGTGTGCACGAGAGGTTATGGATAAAGAGAGGAGGGATAACATGGGACGTTCGAAATGGGAAGAGGAGAGATATGAAAGGCAAGGAGAGGAGAGATGGAAGAAAATCGTGGAGTCAAGGTACAACAACTGGTATCGAATGGTTAAGATGCATGGGGAACCAGAGTATCTGAGAAAGATTAAAAAAGAGAGTAAATGGAATAGAGTAGTGAGATTCAGAATGGGGGAGGGTGTAAGACAGGCCTGTCCAAGTAGGAGTGGGCCATCCCAAAACAGATGTTTTGCCATCCCTTCCAATGCTAACTGCTAAGCTAAGTCTACCATCTCCCATCATCTTAGCTGAAGAAGCAGCGTTGGAAGGGAAGGCGAAACATCTGTTTTGGGATGGCGCGCTCCTACTTGGAAAAGCCTGGTGTAAGAGCATACAGGTATTGGATGAATGAAGAAGAGAATCTGTGTAGACGTAGAGTATGTAGGTATGAGCAGGAAACATGGTTGCATGTTCTAGAGAGGTGTACAGGCGATGAAGGGGGAGGGGGAAGCGTGGAAGAGAGAGTGAAGTGGATTCTGAATGAAAATGGTCAGGGAGGGAGCTGGTGGCCAAAAAATGACTCCTCAAGGAGAATTAGAACGTAGTGTTACGGATTGGAATCCAATTGAGATTGGTAATGGTAAGGAGAAACGGAAGCCCAGGGCAAGGTCGCAAGCACTTAGAAGTAAGAATAGTAATTAAGATGAGATGTAGCAAATAGATGGTAAGATAGTATATAAGGCTTGTTTGTAAAAATAGATGTAATGGATATGTGAAGACTCTCAAACCCGTAAAAGGGAGGAGTAAAAAAAAATAAAGAAGTTAATAATTAAATTAAATTAAAACTAAATTTAATTATGAAACTAATTAAAAAAATATGAAACAGTTATACATACAGAATTATATACTTAAATAAATTCTTAACATTTTGGGCCGAAATCCAACTGTCTAAGTTGAACATTGACTGAATGGTAATTTCTAAAGTTGTACATTCAAAAACTCGAATCTCGACAAAATTGCCACTTTTCAAACTTCAAACTTCAAACTTATGCCATATGGATTCTGGATCCAACTTGGAGTTGGATTTCTGTTTAAAATACCAGTAATTTATTCAAATATTTTATTCTATACGTATAACTGAAACCTAACACAATAGACCCTTTTTAAACAGCTATATAAAATGCTGAGGCCCAAAAACTTTTAAGTCCTTGGACAAAGGCTTAAAATTTTGTTTATTTGTCTGAAAAAATTCAACTATTTATTTTTTTCTAAATAAAGAAAAAGATTATGGGGTGAGTCATTAGAAGAAAAATATTCTTTTAGCTGCCCTTGTGTCCCAATAATCCCTTCTAGTATTGTATAAATTAATTGTTCATTACAAAAAAATAATGTATTTATTACATCACTAATAAATAAATATTAATAAATAATATACTCCATTGCATCTTACATTCTGAAAACTCAGTAAAAATTTTCACTGATTTCAGTGACCCATTTTTGCCTAATTCATTAATTAATTTGACTGATTATAAATATTCATAATTCAGTAGGGTCGTCTAAATATTTTTGTTTTGAATTTTCATGCTCTCACCCCTCAGAATTGTTCGAATTCCAAAAAAAAGTAAAACTTTATTTTGAAATCAATTGATATTTAGGGGTTGCTCAAAGCCTCTAAAGTTTTACGTGTATTTCCCATGGGGGAAAAAGACGTTTTTGTAAATTTGTGATAGAATCGTTAATATTAGGTGTATCTTACTGCATCTGGCACGCTTTTCTTGATAATTAATCGCTAAATACGAATCAATAATGACTATTTGAATTCAACATCCATAATAAGCCACTTTTATAGGATCCCAAAAAATCCATAAGTACAAAAATGAAATATCGCGTATTTTTGGCGTTATATCTTATTGTTTTTACAGTTTTTTCAAAAATTGTTTATAATACGTAAGATATTACTTTCTAAATATATTTTAATGTTTCAAAAATTGTGTAAACACTTTATTATTGTTTATAACTATCTTTTCTTTAGAATAAAGCTAGAAAATTATGGTTTTTTTCCATTCATTTTTACATTTCATTTTTTTACATTAATTACATATGTAATTATTGTTTATAATGATCTCCTCTTAGAATAAAGCTAGTCTCTTGCGGTTATTTCTACATTCTTCAACTTTTCTTCGAATCTTTAATTATCAACAAATAATAACCAATAAACATCCACAAAAATCATTTTTCAAACTATATATTATTGTCTATTATTATATTTTTTTAGGAATAATCTAGGAACTTGCGGTTTTTCTAAAATTTTAAACTTTTCTTCAGCTTTTTAGTTAAGGACAATCAAATAATTAAGCGTACACATGAATCATTGTTTAAATAATAAAAATACCGAATTCAGAAAAAAATGGAATACTTTTTAAATAATGAATCTTGTTGGTGTTTATTTATTATTTGATCATAACTAAAAAGCCGAAAAAAAGTTCGAAATTTTAGAGAAAACTGCAAGTTGTTGGATTATTTCTCCAAAAACTATAGTAATAGACAATGATATGCAACAGTTTGAAAAATGACTTTTGTTGATGTTTATTGGTTATTATTTGTTGATAACTAGAGAGTCGAAGAAAAGTTGAAGAATGTAAAAAAACGCAATTCTCTAGTTTAAACAATTAATTATATAAATAATTATTATCTCATTCTAATTGCAGACTCGAAATAAAGTTGAAGAATGTAGAATAAAGCGGAAATTTACAAAAACGTCTTTTTTATACCATGTTAATGGTTACCTCGGTTTACCAGGGGTTTCGGGGGTTGCCTGAATAACCTTCTGGTAAACCGAGATCTCTCTAAACGTAAACAAGTCAGGGTCGTATGAACTATTTCTGTTTGATTTTTTTCACGAGTGAAAAATAGTTTTTAAATCTAAATTTAATTTAACGTTTACTTTACTGTTAAGTTTTATTTAGTTATTATTTATTAATTATTATATATAACGCATAACCAAAGCACTGAAAACGAACTGATGCGAACCGACGGAATTCAACTGCGTCACTAACTCACTACTGCGCACTTTGTTGCTACGCTACTTGCGCAATTCCCTTGAGCTCCTAGCTCGGCTTTCTCGTCCCCTTGGACCCCTCACCCAAAAACTAAATTCCGGGAACTGGTATCCCGAGACCCAATAAACCGGGATTTCAGTGTAAATAATATACTTCATTGCATCTTACTCTCTAAAAAATCAGTAAAAATTTTCAATATTTTCAGTGACCCATTTCTACCTAATTCATTAGTTAATTTGACTGATTATTCAGTCAATATTACTGAAATTCAGTCAAATTCACCGATTGATTAGCTATAAATGTTCATTGGATGAAATCAGTGAAAATTTTGACTGATTCAGATTTAAAAAGAATTCGAATTACATTTTTACTCTATTTTTTCTCGCAATTTTAGTTTATTACCAATCGATTAGTCGATAAATGGATACATTTGATTGAATTTGACGCATCGTACGATCAGTTTATAGGTGATCTACTTGTGAATTGGTTAACCGACAAGCTGACGGAATATACCGACTTCCATATAGTGAGGCTATTTAAGGTTTAGGAAGGCGTAAGTGCAGCACTTAGTGCAATAGTGTATGTACGTTGGTGCAGGTCAGTTTCATAGTATTGTATAACCAACGCTTGTCGGGGGTCGATGACTGTATTCTTGCGTGCTAAGCTCTCATGAATAGCTGCATAACCTGTAGGCGTTCTATAGATTGTGCCAGAGTCGACTCGACGATTGCCCGTGATGTGCCAAGAAAATCGAATTTCTGGCTTTTCAAATCTCAAACCTAACTGTTAATCCTTTTCACATACTCTAAAAATCCAAAAAATTTCCAAAATTTAGTTCTTTTAGTGTTTCATTATACCATCTAACGGTCATAAAAAGTATTGCCCTTCATTCAAATTTTTTAGGAATATGATTGTAAATTCGCAAAACTTATTAAAAACTTTGGAAATTGACAAGTGGTTCACTAATCAACTTTTGAGTGTGTACCAGATTTCAACGAAGTTTAAATATTGCAAGGGATTCCAAGGATTTCTAAAGATTTCGAAGATTTCAAAAGATTTCAAAAAAGTTTCAAGAGTGGCCCTCCGAAAATCGAGCTTTTAGGAAACTTACACAAAAAAAGTTTTGTTTTAAAAAGGATGGTCTTTTAAGACAAAGCGATCTTCTTTCAAGTCAAAAAATGGACTTAATTTGGGGTATAACAAAATTAAAGGTGTAACAAAAACTAGACTTTTTCTGTGTACTTTTGGAACATTGGCGTGTTGTAAGGCATGGAAAATTCAATAGGTATTTTATATGATAATCGTGCGATAATTTTCTAGCTTCTTGCATTGATAAAACACCATTCATTTACAATATTTGTGAATAAATGAATTATTTATTTTAATAAATAAAAATTGCTTAAACAATAACAAATTAATTAAAGATGAAATACAATCGTGCGATTTATTCGTTCATGTGTATCTGGGAAAGAAAAATGGGAAAACGGTGATAATTAATGACAATCTTCCTCGAAACTATGATTACCCTGTGACAGGGGTGAATTTTGGGTCACCATAAAAGGAGTTTATGAGAGTTGAAATTAAAACTGAGGGATAGAATCATATTCCTTCAAAAGTTTTCATCAGATGACGAAAGTATTGCCTATAGTTAATTATTCATTTTCTCGTTTTATAAACAAATTTACAAAGATTTGTTTTTTCTCAATGTTAATCTTATGGGAAATTTCAGGGGCCGGGCGCACAGCGGGAAAAAAGCACCGTTTTTGGACAAAAATCGATCGACAGTACCATTCTTAACGGATATTGATATTTTTGATGTTTTCTTTTTCAAAATGACCGTGAGCCTTCCAGGTATAACGAGTGACTGCGGATATTTCACTCTGACTAAACAAGAATTTGTTATTTAACAACAAAGTTAAAAACTTTTTTGTCTCACTTTTCAGTTAAATTTTAAGATTTTCAAATTTATTAAAACAGATTATAAATCAATGTAACAATTTTTATAAACAAATGCACACTTTAACTATTTTTTCATGAATAGACTTCATTTTATTGCGGAATCAACTTGAAATGTTTTACTAAAGACTACGTGCTGTCATATTTCTCGTAATGACAATAATGGTTAATTATCTAAACAATTTTTATAAACAAATGCACATTTTAACCATTTTTTTCATAAATAGGCCTAATTTTTTTGCGAAATGAACTAGAAATGTCTTTCCAGGAACCCCTTGCTATCATAGCTTTCTTAGTGATAAAAAATGTTAATTATATGAACAATTTTTATAAACAAATGTATATTTTCACCATCTTTTCATGAATAGGCTTCATTTTTTTTTGCGGAATCAACTCGAAATGTTTTGCCAAAGACTCTTTGCTGCCATATTTTTCATAATGAAAATAGTTGTTAATTATATAAACAATTTTTATAAGCAAATGCACATTTTCACAATTTTTCATGAATAGGCTTCATTTTTTTTTTGCGGAATCAACTCCAAATGTCTTGTCAATGACTCCTTGCTGTCATAATATCAATAGTGGCAAAAACTGTTAATTATAGAAACGATGTTTATAAACAAATGCAGATTTTCACTATTTTTTCATGAATAGGATTAATTTTTGTTTATATATTTAACAGTTTTTGTCACTATGAAAAATATGACAACAAGGAGTCTTTGTCAAGACATTTCGAGTTGATTCCGCAAAAAAATGAAGCTTATTCATGAAAAGATGGTAAAAATGTGCATTTGTTTATAAAAATTGTTTAGATAATTAACAATTATTGTCATTATGAAAAATATGACAGCACGTAGTCTTTAGTAAAACATTTCAAGTTGATTCCGCAAAAAAATGAAGCCTATTCATGAAAAAATGGTTAAAGTGTGCATTTGTTTATAAAAATTGTTTAAATAATTGGTAAACAGCAGCTATGCTTAACTAATTGTAAGCGCATATTATTATTTGTCATATTTCATACCAAATTTATGGATCTAAAATAGATAATCATTGCGAATCACGAAAAAATGACTTTTGTTCAATAGTTTGTTTATAACATTATAAACAATTTTTTTTCTTACTCGAACCTACTGGATATTATTTTTAGTTAGTCATTACATTGATTTATGACCTGTTTCAATAAATTTAAAAGTCCTAAAAGAAATGGTATCACTGAAAAGTTAGACAAAAAGAAGTTTAAACTTTTTCGTTAATTAACAAATTTTTGTTTGGTCAGAATGAAGTATTCGCAGTCTCTCGTTATATCTGGAAGATTCACGGTCATTTCTAAGAAAAAAACATCAAAGTCTGTTAAGAATTTTACTGTCAGTCACGTGTTAATATTAACCGATTTGAGAAAAACACGTGTTCATTTTTTTTTGGGAACGTCACAAGAAAACGATTAATGGTGGCCGAAATTTTTTAAAAAAATTTTTTGGAAACACCCTAGTCTGCAGTGTTATAATGCTACCATAAATAAATTGTTTAACTTCTGATGGTCGATAATGTTATATAGGTTTGTGTTTTTGGAAACACCCTAGTCTGCAGTGTTATAATGCTACCATAAATAAATTGTTTTACTTCTGATGGTCGATAATGTTATATGGGTTTGTGAGCAAATCAATGCCTTTCAGGATCAATGACAGAATCACAATAGGGAGGGATATTGATGGTTACACCGAAGACCTCCGGGAATGATTTTATGGGATTTCGATAAGAGAGGAGGAACATTTTCCATAATCCAATTTCTCTATTACAAAAATTTGGTTCCTGATTTTATTACAAGACACTATATTCTATTATTATTATTATTATTATCATCTTTTTTCATTACATACAATTCTGATTTAACAAATCTTACATAACTATACTTTTGTTAAAATTATAATCTCTAAAGCCATTATTAGTTCTCCAAACTACACGAGAGGTGTGAAAGTATAACTAGCTAGAGGATGTTAAGAAGATTATCCTCATCCTCCACAAAACTATTTTAACGAGGTTTTAATTATTTTAACATCTTTCTCAAAAATTCCTGAAAGCATGAATGGATGAATAGATAAATGGCGATGATTTTCCCGAATTTATCAAAAGGGTGATAAGCAACATTAAGTAATAAATCACAAGTTTCGGAACAAACAGCTCACCAAACGTGGTTCGTGTACCTTGCAGCTTAAAAAGTTTGTTCAGGAAGCTTGGAAGTCGAAAATCCGTCATCTTTGCAAATTTTCGAATGACATTCAAACTATATATGTCATATTAAAATGTATGCATCCTGGTAGACAAAAGAGTTGAAAATCTTATCAAAGTCATCCATAAAACTTCACTTCATCCCAAAACTTTAGTTTCCAACATTTTATATAAATATATTGTTTTATGCAGTTTCTTAATAATTTTTCACTATTACAAAAATGGAAAATCAATCCAAAAATAAAAAGTCAAGTGAAAAAACCAATGATTAATCAAAAAATAATTCACCTAAAATATATGTGGGATTATTATTTTGGATTGTAATTTATTGATTGGGATTTTCGAAGGTTGTTTTTGAATCTTAGATAAATGTTGAACTTGGAATGAAAATAAAAGGGATCAACTGTGGATGGTGTGTTATTGAAAATTGTACTTAAAGAGTGGATATAGTATGATATCGATCATCAATGTATCAGCAATACATTCGGGTCACCAGTGTCAGTAGGTTATTCAGGGTATTCAGGCAAAATGGTAACAGACATCGCGTGGCTACTAAGCACAGTTATATAATCGATACGAAACTATTCTGTATGCATGACTTCACAAAGAGAATGAGATGACGGCTGCTGCACATTTCACCAATTCTTCCCTTTTCACGGTCTCTTTCAAAACGCATAATAATAAAAATAATCCGGAAATATTAATAACTATCCTCTCAAATGCATCTCGCTATTTTACAATATTCTAAAGAGATAAGAAAACGAACAAAAGACAAAGAGATATTAACAAATAAAAAATTATATTTTATTAAGTTTCATTTTTTACTTTGTTGTTTAAAAATATATCTTTTAACAGGATGTCTAGCAGACCGGGAAATCGGAAGAAACCGGGAAAACCCCAAGAATTTGGTTTCACCGGGAGAAGACCGGGAAAACCCCAAGAATTTGGTTTCACCAGGAGAAAACCGGGAAAACCCCGGGAATTTTATTTCAGATCGGGAATTTTCTAATTTAGTGGTAAAATCTACTTATTTTCACTTTATTTACGGCTATTTGAAAAGGGAAAAAATAAATTTCGAAAATAAAAATGAATATTGACTTTCATTTTTGCAAAAATGTAAAAAAAAAGTGTATAATTTAATGTTTAAGATAAGGAAAAAATGCTAATGTGTTTATTTCGTAAGAAATTATAAGTTATATAGGATGATATATACGTTTAACCACTCTAACCTCAAAATCTCAACTTTGACATGATTTTTCGGCTCTCGTGGTATAAAATACTTTATACCATTCTAACCTCAAAATCTCAACTTTGACATGATTTTTCGGCTCTCATGGTATAAAATACTGTTCGATA
>JBAGKK010024631.1:0-11275 GCA_037177015.1 Euceroptres primus | reverse complement strand
CAATCCGAGAAACTCCAAAATTCAACAAAAAGACGGAGCACCACTCACGACGAAACTCACTCGATCGGCCATCTTATGTGTTTTTGTGGAAAGTACAGTGGTGGGTAGGAATATTGGGAACTATGATCTTTTGGCCTTTGCTGATATTGTTGAATCAGTCATTCAGGGAGATAGAACGTTATCAGTTAGTGGAAAAAATCAGATAAAAATTTTTTGTGTGGATTGGAGGGACGCAGATTCTTTGGTGGACTCGGATATTCTTAGATTGGGTGGTTTTCGTGCGTACATTCCCCCTTTTCTCTTGAGAAAAAAAGGATTCTCCAATATGGGGATTGATGTCAAATATGACGTTCAAAATATTCTTAGTAGATTGGATCCGGTTTTTAGATCTATGATGTCTGCGATTAGAAGGCGTACTAACAATGATGGTTCCCTTTCGGAGACGATTCGGCAGAAGGGAGAGTACACTGGCTCTAGCCTTGGATATCAAGGGAGCTTTCAATTCTGTACTTCCGGAGGTCTTGGTGGATTTGGGGGTCTCCAGTAGGATAGTCAACCTTGTTGGCTTTCTGACTGCCAGAAGACGTTTGTTCTTCTCCACCCATAGCGAGGAATACAGGGAATGTGGGGTTGTGGTTCCACGGGGGAGGGGGGTTCTATCCTATCCTGTTTAATCTCGATCTTCATCGGCTCCTGGAGTTTCTTCCGCCTGATGTAAGAGCGGCTATCTATGCTGATGATATTTCGTTATATCTACGATTCAGAGATATCAATGAAGCTATCACGTTGCTTCGGCGGGCTATATGTGATTTGACGCCTTGGTTTAGAAGCCCGGGCCTTGAAATCTCCTTCCCTAAAACGCAGCTTTGCTTGTTCTCCCGTGCGCGGTTTAACTTGGAGGAGATCTCCCTCACGTTAAATGGGACAGTTGTTGCATGCCAGGATACATTCCTCTACCTTAGAATCCTTCTGGATAGGCGTCTCACCTGGGTTCATCACATCAAACTTATTACGTCTAAGGCCCTTAAGGCAATCAATGTGTTGAAGGTGATACCTAGGGTTTCGTGGGGAGCCAACCCCTTTCTATTACGGCTAGTTATGAGAAATCTGGTTAGAGCTTATCTCGAGTGGGGAGTCCCACTCTTTTGGAAAGCGAGCTTCGTAGCTCTCAGGATGCTAGACAGGGCTCATTGCGCGGCTCTTCGAGTGGTCATGGGCTGTATGAGCTCTACTCCGGTTACCTTCTTACTTGCTGAGCCGGATGAGCCTCCTCTTTCGCTTCGTAGAAGCCTACTAGCTAATAGGTTCATCCTAAGAAATTTCTCATAGCGAGACAACCCTCTTCTTCCGAAACTTCAACTCTTGTCTGAAAAGAGAAGACAGTTGAAGAAGAACTTCAAAGTGAACCCTGAAAAAATTGGGCTTCTTTCGGCATCCGAGGGTTTGGAAGGGATAACAAAATGTTGCTCTCGGACAAATAAGTCATCGTACTTTGACCTTACGTGGAGGGAACTCTGTGTGGCTCCTGAGGTGGACTTGGATAGTGGGATGGTTATTAAAAATGCAGATTCCCCCTCGAAAGAATGTGCGAAGATTCTGCGTCAAACTCACTCTAATGCTTGCGAAATCTATACAGATGGCTCTTTGAACTCTCTGGAAGGTAGGGTGGGCTGTGGATACTACGTGCCTGGTCGCGAAGTTAGATTTGGGTTGCGCCTCAATAATCTTTCCTCAATTTTCACGGCTGAGCTTTTTGCAATCTTCTTTGCTCTCAAGTTTGTTGTGCGGGAAGGCTTGGAGAGAACGGTTATTCTGTCGGATTCCCGGGCCTCTCTTTGTTCTATTAAGAATAGCTTTAACGATTCTAGTTTTTCAACCGCTATTAGGAAAATTTTACATCTAATAGGGTGTATCAGGAATGGAGGGAAATTCGTTTCCCTCGTGTAGATCCCTTCTCACTCTGGAATTAGAGGGATAAGGCAGCGGATAAGGTAGCTAAAACTGCTTCTGCCTTTGAATTTTATTCACCGATTGGCCTTCCACTAGAGAATCTTAAAGGTGTTCTTGAGTTGGATCATAGGGATTAGAGATGTGTGCTTTGGCCATTTGCCCCTGTGCGTGGCGATAGATCTGGGTATTTCTCTCAAGTCAATTTTAAAACCTTAAGGCCGTGGTTTAAGGGGATCGAGGCTCCTAGGTCAGCTGTTAATCTGATTACCAAGTTGAGATCTGGTCATATTTGCACAGGTGACCACTTCGCTAGAATAGGATGGGATTTGCCTGTGCATCGCAGCTGTGGCTCTGAGATGAGAGACTTGGGGCACCTGATTCATTATTGTCCCCGCTTGTCAGAGGGTAGACCCCGATTGTATGGATTTAAGTGTATTCGACTCTCGATCAACAGACCGGAGGAAGTTGATATCCGCAAATTATGCTTTAATCCAGATAAGGATATGGTCCTGGAGTTAGGAAGGTTTTTTAAGGCAGGAAATATTATATGATTTGAATCTGATGGTGGGGTTTAGAGTATGCCTAATTTGTAATTGTAGTCCAAGTAACTTTAAGAGTTTTGATTGCTGTGTTGCATGGTGCTATGGGTGGGAGGTGGTTTCCTGCGCCGCTGGTTTCCCTTCCTTCTCCTAAACAAGTGTCGGGCAATGCCAGCTTGCATCAAGCGTTTTAGCTAAAAGGAGAGAGGAGAGCCTGCGACGAGGGTGTCCAGTAGTGTGAGATAACCTAAGAGAATCACGTGCATGGAATAATCTGTCCTATTAGGATAATCGAACTGCAATTGGATACATAATTATTACATCACTGAATTAAGGAAGTGGTGGCGAGGAGATTGAATATACTTCGGAATTAAGAAGACTTGACACTCCAAAGTTATATATACAGATTTTGATTCAACACGGATAGAAACATGGAAATTTGCATTGCAAGAACCCACAAATAAGAAGAAGAAGAGTTAGCACCTTGTCGTTTGGACACGTCGAAATGATTATTCGGATAAATGAAAAATATGACAAATGATATTTCGAAGAAACGAAAATTTTGTAATATGTGAATATGGAAAAATATTTATATCACAAACTTTCTAACTTTATTCCATTTAGGTCAGGCTTCCAAAAAATCACACAAATCATTTAAAATATCCAAAGTACTTCAATATAAATCACTGCCGTATACCGAACAAAGGGTTTTTACATACAACTTGTTCACGCTCACGCTTTACACCTGCAACAAACAGAAAACATGTCTGGTTTGTACGCTTTTATTAGCGCCACGACTGGCTAAGCATTCCACGTAAAATACGAAAACGAGCCACAGCTCTTGCGACAACTCGTCTCGAACAATCACACTGTCCCTCCGCTCGCGTCTCTTTAATGACTCACTCTCACGCGTCTCTTCTTTTTTCAGCAGCACTACCAACCGTAATACGAACTACTTAAAATTCTATTTATGACACTCGGCCATCCTGCGAATAGCTTGTCCTCAAACTATATAAACAAATGGATAAAATTTCAAACGAAGCAATACTTATTTAAACAAAACTGATTTCTTATCTTAAAAGTTACAATTAGGACCTCACAGCCCGTTAGCAATCTTACAAAACAAAATATTTAAATTTCTTCGTTAGACGTCGTTCTTGCATTGGCAAATTTGTATCTATATTATTTTTAGGTTCGACAACCTTTTCTGAAGAAACTTCAAAATTATCGGGTACATCATTTCGATCCCCATTTTCAGATTGGACCTCTACGCTACCATCTTCGCTATCAGTCTGTTCACGTTCAGTTATTACAAAATATTCATCAACGGAACTAGAATTCCGATTCTTCATCTAGCTCGTACTCATAATCGTCTATATCATTTACAAATCCGCGCCGAATTTTAATTTGGCTTACATGAGCTGTCTTATCAGTTCGCGGTGTGGACGCTTTAGTATTCTACTTTGAATTCGATATGTATCAGCTGGAAGGATTTATACAAGAACTAATAGACCTTTAAATCGAGGCTGTAATTTTATTTTATCTTTTCTAAAGCTACACGTCTAACTTCGGCTGGCGGTTTATAACCTTCAGAATCAATAGTTCAAGATCTAGTTAATCTCTCTTCAAAGCGAGGAATGTACCCGTAGAGCATTTCAAACGGGGGTTTTCCAGTCGTTTTAGATTCCGCAGAATTTAAGTCAAATTCGCTTGGATTGCAGGCAAAATAGTTTCGTTTTATCTCTCAACTTGACCGTTTGCCTGAGGTTGCCGAGACGAGTTGACTGTGTGTGAAATACCATGCTTTTTACAAAATTCTGTAAAATTATTAGACGTAAACGCTGTTCCTCTATCAGAAATTATCTTTCTTGGTGCTCCGAAACGATTTACAAACATTTCTAATTTCTCAATTGTGGGAAACAATTTTACATTTTTGACAGCATACAGCTGTGTAAATTTAGTGAAATTACAAGCCAAAGGATCAACATGACAACATGACAAATTTCCCATGGTCTTTTTCCAGTAGGAATTATACGTAATTCTCCTGCTTGTCTGCCAACTTTATTTTTAGCAAGAATGCATTCAACGGAAGCTCTAACGTGTCTTTTAACGTAGTTACACATCCCAGGAAAATAATAGAATTCTTTTAATCGAGCGAGCGTTCTATTGATTTCAAAATGACTCGCGAAGTCGTGGTATTTAATTACCATGGTTTTTCGCATCGCAGCTGAAACCACATACAGTTCCTTTTCTTTTTCCCGATCGATCTTATATAAAAGTCCGTTCCTAAGAACGTAGTCTTTGGTTTCGCCTCTTTCACACCTATTTCTATCACACACCCTTTTTTTCAAAATTTTGATTTTTCTATTCAACATCTCATCACTTCACTGATGCAAAAGAATTTCGTCTTCGTAAACAGATACAGAATACATAGTTGCTTGATCTAATTCGTTTTGAGCAGGTTCTATCGGAGTTCGTGAAAGGGCGTCGACATGCTTCATTTGCTCGCCTTTCTTATGATAGGTGTCGAAATCATAATCAGCCAACAACCCGAGCCATTACACTATCTGAGCGTTTTTTGTTCTCATTTTATTAATGTGTACTAGTGCTTGACAGTCAGTATAAATGTTGAAATGAATTGCAATAAGAAATTGCCGAAGTCTTTCAACCGCCCACACAATTGCTAATAGCTCGAGCTTGCTAGAGTTCTCGCAATCTGACATTCGACGACTGACTGCATAAACCAAGTGTAACAAATTCTGACTGTTGGTTTGAAGCAACATTGCTCCTAAAGCTTCACTCGACGCATCGGTGTGTAACTCGGTTTTAGTCGCTTTCGAGTTGAAAATGCCTAATATTGGTCCGCTTTTAAATTTTAATTTAATCTCTCCAAAGTACGCTTCTTGACGAGATTTCCACTCAAACGTACAATCGGATTTAAAAAGTTCAAAAAGAGAACTGACAATTTTAGCAAAGTTAGGTACGAACCTTTTAAAGAAACTAGCGACTCCCAAAAACATTCGAACTCCGTAAACGTTCGTTGGAGTGGGAAAATTGAGAATTGCTTGTAGCTTCCTATGACCTGACTAAATACCCCAAATATTATAAACCCCAAATATTCAATTTCTTTCATCGCAAATTTACACATTTTTAAATTTAAAGTTAAGCCTGCATCAGAGAGTATTTGTAAGACCTTTTCTATTTTCTCTAACAGTTCTATCTAAGTTTTCGCATAAATTAGGATATCTCGAAATATGTTGAAGCTAGTTCGTTTCCGTAAGGCCAAAATTTTTTTTTTAATAATTTATTAAAATAAAATGGGGCATTCATCAAGCCAAACATTGCGCGTTTGAACTGTCCTGTTTCATCCTGTGTAATGAAGGCGGTTTTCTTTTTAGCGTTTTCTGAAAAAGGTATCTGCATATACCCATGCTCGAGATCTAACATAGTAAACAAAACTGCTCCTTTTAAACTCTCAATTTCATCATTTAAATTGGGCATCGGGAAATGTAATCTTGCTGTATTTTTATTCAGACGTCTATAATCAACTACCAATCTATGACTTTCGTCTGACTTTTTGACCAGAAAACAAGAAAAAGCTTAAGGAGAGTCGGTTTCTTTTGCAAGACCCACTGTTTTATAGGTTTTAACCAATTCACACAAATTTCGCCTTTCCTCATTTCTTTTCCGATAAGGTTTCACAAAAGGAGGTTCAGATCAAGGTTTTTCTATGGTGTTCATTTCAATTAAATGTGTTCGATCAATCTCCGCAATATCCTTATCTGCTGTTTGTCAGTATTTATTAATTTTTCCTACTAACTCTTTCTTTTGTTCAGGTGATCTATTTTCGTGTAAAAAAATTTTTTTATCCGAAACCGGTTCTTTACGCTCAATAATTTTCGATAATTTTTTTCTAAAACCATTACGCAATAACCTAGAGAGTCTCCTTTTTTTAAATTGAAATTTTCTTTAATGAAATTAACTGAGGCTGGTTTCAACGAAATTGATTCCGATGATTTGATTTCGACTAGATCAGACTTCGGGATTTTTTCGAAAAAATCCGGATGAAAATTGAATTGTTCACGATCTAAAAATTCCAATTTACCGTCGACCTTGTAATAAGTTATATTGGGTAAGTCAATAACGTTCCGACCTATAATAGCACCATAATGCTGAACGTGATCGGACATGATTCTAAAAGTTACGTTTTCATCATTGAAGTTATCAATAATAACTTTTTCTCGAATAATTCCGCGAGATTTAATTACGTTGCCCTGCTGTCCGAAACCAAGAAAAACACTCGCGACGCGAATATAATTTTATATTCGTTATCAATAACAGCTGACGCTTTTATAGTGCAGTCAGAACTGCCGGTATCTATTAAAGCATTAAATGTGATGTCACCTACTTTAACTTGCTTTACATGTGTTGCGGTATTTCCCTCAAAATTTGTTTTAACTAAATTTACATTACCTTCCGAAAGAGATATAGACTTCAAACAATCTTTAGCAAAATTCCCTTTTTCCTAGCAAGAGAAACACTTAACTTCTAGCTATACCTTACAATCTCTGACGATGTGCTCTTTTTCATGACATCGAAAACACTCTCCACTCTTAATGTCCTTATTTAAATTATTCGATGACTGAGACGATAACTCTGACTGCGACGACAACTCTGACTGCGACAACGATGATCCTGACTGTGGCGACGACAAACTTGATGACATTTCTCTCTTAACTGCTCCAGAAAAAAATTTTTGCCTACCGGAAATATGCTGCTTCCTTACTGCTTCCAAGGAGAGAATCTCGGTAATTCGTTTAAGCATATCATCCATGGTTAAGAACTCTTGAGACATAATAGCAGCGCTAGTGTCGCGCGACCACAGTCCGATAGCAATCTGAGTCTTAGTTTCAGAAATATCAAATCCAAGATCCTTACACAAGCGAACTTTATCAAAGAATTATTCACGCGTGTCCTCTGTTTGCTGCTAATTTCGCCGTTCTATCGCGTTTCGTTTTTCTGTGAGGGATTTTTCCATTAAAAATGTCCCTTTAAATTCTTTTCGGAATGTTTACCAATTGTCGATGTGGCTGAGGTACCAGTTCCGGACTTCTTATAGTGAGCTCTCGCAGTTTCAAATGCAACGGCTTCAGTTCAACGGCGCAGGGTTGTCGTAGACTCTAATTGTTTGAGCCAGGCCTTGGATTCTGCAGCTCTTTCTAGTCGAGTAAAATCATTTATTTTGTGCGTCAAATCCAGGAGAACGTTAGAATGGGACGTTTCTGGCTGTCTTGCTTGAGTAATATTTTGAAGCAGAATTGTGTTTTGTTCCATCATAAACGTCATCATTGCCATCAGCCGATTGATGTCCGATGGTCTTTGACACAGTGGGGAAGGTGCTGGCTGGAACTGTACTCCGGCTGCTGACCATTATTGTTTTGAAGGTTTTGCTGGAGATTTGCTTGAGGCTGTTGTACACCACTTACTTCCACATTCCTCAATCGGAAAGGCCACACAGGACTACCTTGTCCAGGTGCACCTTGTCGATTTAAATTGAGCATCGACTTGATGCCATTTTGATCCTTTGTTCGGTGTCCATTTCATAAGGTGGGCCACTATTACAAGGATAGTGTAATAGTGTATAGGATAGTGTATTACACTTTTCAAGTGTCACAAAATTTTTAACTTTATTCCATTTAGGTCAGCCTTCCAAAATAATCACACAGATCATTTAAAATATCCAAAGTACTTTAATATAAATCACTGCCGTATACCGAACAAAGGGTTTTTACATACAACTTGTTCACGCTCACGCTTTACACCTGTAACAAACAGAAAACACGTCTGTGGCTTATACGCTTTTATTAACGCTACGACTGACTAAGCATTCCACGTAAAATACGAAAACAAGCCACAGCTCTCGCGACAACTCGCCTCGAACGATCACACTGTCTCTCCTCTCGCGTTTCTCTAATGACTCACTCGCACGCGTCTCTCCACACTGTCTCTTATCTTTTCAGCAGCGCTACCAACCGTAATACCAACTGCTTAAAATTATATTTATGACATTTAATATCACAAATAACATTTCAGAAAAAATAGAAATTAGGTTAAATGAAAATTAGGATAAACGAATATTATGTCGAATAGAAATTCGGAAATGTGAAAATTATGCCAAATAAAAATTCGGTATAATAGAAATTATGATAAATGGCAGTTAGTACAAACAAAGATTATGTCAGTTGACAATTCGGATTAATAAAAATTATGATAAATAGCTGTTTGGTAAGTTGATTTTCGATCACATGAAACTTAGGTCCAATAGAATTTTAGGAATATTCATGCGCCTCTTTGTTGAGTTATTTTAAGATGATAATCGTACAAAAGTACAACAAATTCAGTAAATTACTAATATTTAAATTTAAATATTTGTGCCGTTCCGCAAGAAAAGGGCCCACTTTGTCGGTATGGAGTTACATATAGGGCATATAATAACAGTTATAGCTGTTACGTAGAGCTTTTCGAGAACAACGTATTTAAAGTTGGCGAGAGCCACAAACGCTAATGTTATATTTTTTTGGGTCACCTCTGGGTCATAAGTATTATGTCACCAGTTAGAGTATAGAGTGAAGTATGATTTCCCATCGAAAACCCAAAATCGATATTTCTGACTCTTCTTCACAGAAATGCGAATTTTTTTATAATTTTAGGGACTTCGTGTACATTTTGCAGTAAGGCTCAAGAAATCCTATATAAAATATCTGTTGGTCATGTGATGATTTAATAAAAAATATGTAACGCGTCATAGGTTTGACGGGTTGCATATTTGGTTGGCGTAATCTCACGGCTATTGGCTGGCTATTGTGTCCCTTTTTTCGTACTTAATGACGCGCGCATGTTTCATCTAGTCGATATAAAAACTGGATACCTAATAGATTTCTATTCCATCAAGATCGCTCGTCCAAAACATGTAACTTCTGCTTGTTAGTCGTGAGTTCGCTGCACAAAATAATCGCATCGGTAAGGTAAATTGTGTCATCTGTGGTAATTATTAGACTTATGCGTGTATTATTCTTCGACAGTGTAAAAATTTCATAAATACTGAGACGCACAGCGTACGAAATATCAAAATCAAACGCTAGGTAAACAAATCGTCCTATCAGAAAGAAACATACTAAAGAAAGAAAAGTCTTGTTTTTTTCTGTCTGTGCATACATTGTACTTTATTGAAAGCACATTTCTCTCGTGTCTTGAAGTAGATGAAGAAAACATTGAAATACGACAAAAGACTCTAACGACTTGTTAATTTTGCGATAGTATTATTATTACTCTTGTAACGAAATTCATACGTATAATTCAAATCGATAATAAATATATTTCATATATTCAAATATATTCATACATATAATTCAAATCGATAATAAATATATTTTTTCTGAAATTTCATTATGAAATAAAACAATACTTATATTGTACATAAGATGATAAGAAAAATTCATATTCTACGCTGTATTGTGCTTACATAAATGATACTCGAGAGTCCAAAAAATATGCTTTGTACATTTGCAATGCAATCGAATCGTAATGTTACTGAAGTTATAAAAATCTAAAATATAAAGACGATTAATGTTAAAATGTATTGTATCTTACAAGGGGAAAGCCTCCTCTGCGACATTGACTTTTTGATCAGACTATCATCAATCGATAGTACGTCAAAAATAATTAGACACGTGTCCCGGCTTTTTTGTAAGTGGGCCCTTGTTTAAAAATTATGAGCGTTTAAAAATCACGGGCGCCGCTGCTGCCAAAGGTCCACCGTGTCACGCACGACTGCTCTCAGCCATAATTTTTAATGCTCCCCCGGCGATTGAAAGTTTTTTTCAAAAATAGTAAAATTATTGGGAAATAAATATAATGCAGACACTTTTTGATTCATTTATTTGTATAATCGTAATTTATTGTTCATAAAATATTCGTGGGTGATAATCGTCGTAAAAACATTTGAAACATAACGTTTTCTGACAACGAGCGTATTTTATAAACGCAACCCCGTTGCAATCGCAGCTTTCTCGAGTTAGATTCAGGGGGAAGCAAGCTTCATTAACGTTTAAAAACGAAATTCTGTCCGGCAATAATTTTGAAGCATACCAAGCGTATTTAAGCATGTCATTGAATATCGGGGAACTTAATTGGTGGTGGATAATAGAATGAATTTTTATGGCATTCTCACGAATGTTTATTTCCCATTTAAAAAAATAATAAATTCGATGCATTTTGCAATTTTTTATGATGTTTTTCATTTGCCGGTACGATTATACAAATAAATGGATCGAAAAGTGTCTGCATGATATTTATTTCCTAATAATTTTACTATTTTTAAAAAAGAATTTCAATTGCTGGGGGAGCATTAAAAATTATTATTTGACATATTTACAATGTGAAAAATAAAAAATAAAAAAAATGTCGACAAAAAGATTTGAACCAGCGACAGCGTGGTCACCAGATAGGCCCTTTACCGCTGAACCGGCGGCGCCGGCTGAAAGCAGTCGCGCGTGACTCGGTAGACGTTTGGCAGCAGCGCACAGTGGGCCAGAAAATACAGAAAAGTATCAAAATTCGCACTACACTAGAAAAATGGCGGAATATTTTTTTCTGTCAATTGACAGTTTGACACATTACCTTCAATAATCCCTTTATCGTTTCTAGGATCATTTAAATTTACTATAGCTATGGAATGCCAAAAAACTGAAAAAATGGAAAAATGATCATTTTCGTTTACACAGGGC
>JBAGKK010024621.1:0-11277 GCA_037177015.1 Euceroptres primus | reverse complement strand
TGCTCTTAAAATTAAAGCACAAGTTCTTTTATAAAGTACAGCGTTTGTTTTATTCCCATAGCCTAATTCCTATAGCTTTTAACTTTATGAAGAATGACGGGTGAAATACCAGGATTGGAATATGAATTATTAACAAGAGAATCGAAGAGAATTTGAGGCGCGCTGATAGAAATCAAAGAGCTATAGTCTACATCGATACGAATAGAATAGGGTGGGTATTGAGTATTGAGCGGCAGAGATTGGCATTTGAAACAACAGCGCGTGGAACTTTAATCGCATGTCCAAAGCCCAAAGGGAACTGGAATTCCAACTAGTCGAGAGTAAGGCTTCGCATTACCGGTGCTTTCCTGGAATCTTGATGGGACTCCCTAGGGAGGGAGAAACATCCCCTACTTTATCTTCGCCCTACTACGGTTGAATCGGACCCTTCGTTCACTGACCCTTCGTCTGCATCTACAATTCTAAATACGTTTTATCTGTCTACAAAACAAATCATAACCAGTTCTTTAAAGAAAAAAAAGGCTAACAGGCTATACAAAGAATCTTAGCAATCTTGTGGGATGTAGGGCAAAATTGTGATTACATGTTTTGAAAAAAGACAGTTAGTCGTTATTTCAGTAATCGATTCTTTTATTGGATTGAATTATTCATCTATGCGCTGTAAAAAAATTTCTGTTTTGAGGTTAAATTCAGTACTAAAAGAGAACACCTCAAAAATAGATCCGCAACTGTTTTAATCCCACTTCACTTTTAAAAGATCATATAATAGGATCAAATAATCAATCGTTATCAACTGTTTCGCATTGAAATTAACAACATGAAGTTATTACAATCGAAAATAATATAGCTCGACTCTAAATTAATACTTAAAAAAAAAGAGGACCAATATTAAAGTAATAATTGGCAGAGAAAAAGAGAATGTATAAAATAAGTAGTTTTTAGTTTAGCCATTTTTGGTCAGGTATTAAGTGGTGTAAATAGGTTTTTGTGAAACAATTCCCCTAAAGGGAGCTTCTAAAGAACAAAAATGATTCCAAAATAACTTTGAGGCCAAAAGAATGTATAAAATATAAACAAATGTAAAATAATTTAAAAATCAGTAGTATAAACCAGTTTTGACGATACAAACAGTATTAGAGACATTTTTTGATCAGATAACTATAAATAAATTTTTGTCAAACAATTCCCCTAAAGGAAGCTTATAAAGAACAAAAGTGATTCAGAAATAACTTTTTTCCAGTAGTAAAGGTGGGGTTTTGTCAGATAATTCCCCTAAAGGGAGCTTCTAAAGAACAAAAGTGATTCAGAAATAAGTTTTATCCAGTAATATAAGTGGCTTTTTGTCAGACAATTCCCCGAAACTCACCTAAAGGAAACTTCTAAGGAACAAGAATGAGTTCCAAAAGTAACGTTGGGGCCGAAAAAAAATGTATAAAATATAAATCAATGTAAAATTAATTAAAAATCAATAGCATAAATGGATTTTTATCAGACAATTCTCCTAAAGGAAGCTTTCACTGAAAAAATAAGTCACAAGTAACTTTGAGGCCGAAAAAATATTTAAAATATAAATAAATGTAAAATTAATTAAAAATAAGTAGTATACACCAATTTTGATCATACAAGCAGTATTAGAGGCATCTTTGGTCAGACAACTCTTCTAAAGTATGTAATCTAATAGGAAAATTATTTACAAAAAAGGGAGAACTTGTTCAGAACAAAAATTACTCCAGAAAAATAACGAGGCAGAAAAGATTATAAAAGACCGAATCAATTTCAAATCAGACAGGTTCTACACTTGAAGTCGTAGAATCTCTCGGGGACAAAATATGTTGTTTTTTAGAGGAAATTAGACGATGCGTATTTTTGCGATTTGTGAAAAAAAATTTTCTACGAAGTTATGGATATTTGAATTTTTTGCTTTCTTTTTCAAAAAAACCCAAATTTTTTCTTTAAACTTCTATAACTTTTGACCTAATTGAGATATGTTAGATTTCTTCCCAGATTCTGGTTGCGCTTATCGTCTTCTTCCGAAATCAGGCAGAAAATTTAGAAAATGTTCAAAATTAACAAGATGGCGGCAGTTTTTCTGAAAATATTTATAGCCAATTTTCTCAAAAAAAAACCCACACTTATATTTTTTGCCAATTTTTTGTTGAATTAGTACTATCATAGGGAAGACCTCTTGTGAGTTTTATGCGGGCTAAATAAATTTTGTGGCCAGGAGAATTTTTTTTTCATAAAATCGAATTTTCGAATTTTTCTCGAAAACAACTACAGATACGAAAAAATGTTAAGAAAATAGTTTGCACAATTAAAAAACTTCTACAAAAAGTTCTTTTACTCATTTATGATATCTTACACCATTTCCAAGAAAAATAAAAAATTCAAATTTCATGGACAAAAAAATTTTCTTAACTCCTGGTTCATGGAAATGCCCATAAACAAATAATAATCAATAAATAACCACCCATAAATACCCATACCCATATTTTATTAAATGGTTTTAAAAAATGTACGTTTATATAAAGAAAACTTCCTGTGAGTTTTACGTGGGGTAAACAATTTTTATGGCCAAAAAATTATTTTTTATAAAATCGAATTTTCAAATTTTTTGCTGGAACGACTTAAATTATCAAAATAATGTTAAGACTAAAAATTGTTTGCCTAAAAAGTTTTTACATTCAATATATTTAAATATATTTCACATTCAATAATTCACATTCAATAATGTACAAAAACTTCGTTTGAATCTCAGTTAAAAAAAAAATAATACCTGGGCCCACGTTTTCAGATTTTTATTATCTATTTCTTTAGACTCTTCATTAGAGTTCTTGAGATCCGAAGAGGAGTCATTGGATTCTGTAGATAATTTAGGAACTTAATCGTGTTTAGCAGTTTTGGCCATGTAAGAAGTTTTCATATCACTTTCATCAATCTCCATCTCCCATGTGACATTTTTTTATTCCCGGGATGGACGTACCTTCTTCCACTCTCTCGTTTGCATTCTCCGAAAACTTTTTAGGCAAACAATTTCTTGTCTTGACATTATTTTTCTAACTTAAATTGTTTCAGTAAAAAATTTGAAAATTCGTTTTTTATGAAAAATAATTCTCTGGCCATAAAATTGTTTAGCCCACGTAAAACTCACAGAAAGTCTTCTTTATATTACAGTACATTTTTAAAAATATTTAACAAAATAACAAGGTAGGTATTTCCAAAAACCAGGAGTCAAGAAAATTTTTTTGTGCATGAAAATTGAATTTTTTCATTTTTCTCAGAAATGGTGTAAGATATCATAAATGCGTGAAAGAACTTTTTGTAGAACTTTTTTAAATGCGCCAACTATTTTTTAAACATTTTTTTGTATCTGTAGTTGTTTTCGAGAAAAATTCGAAAATTCGATTTTATGGAAAAAAATTCTCCTGTCCACAAAAGTTATTTAGCCCGCATAAAACTCACAAGATGTCTTCCCTATGGTAGTGCAAATTCAAAAAAAAATTGGCAAAAAATATAAGTGTGGGTTTTTTGAGAAAATCGACTATAAATATTTTCAGAAAAATCACCGCCATTTTGTTAATTTTGAATATTTTTTTAAATTTTCTGGCGGATTTCGAAAGAAGACGATAAACGCTACCAGAATCTGGGAAGAAATGTTAAATATCTTAATTAGGTCAAAAGTTATAGAAGTTTAAATAAAAAATTTGGGTTTTTTCTGAAAAACAAAGTAAAAAATTCTAATACCCATAACTTTGTAGAAAATTTTTTTTGCACAAATCGCAAAAATAAGCATGGCCTAACTTCCTCTAAAAAACAACATATTTTGTCCCCGAGAGATTCTGCGACTCAAGTGTAGAACCTGCCTGTTTTGAAATGGATTCGGTCAGAATATGATAATATTTTGACTAATATGACTAATATGACTAATATGATAATATTTTGAAGGAATCAGTGATATTTGCACTTTTCGGTCAGATGATTTTTTAAAAAAATCTTTAATTCATGACAATTAAAAGGGATTTGAAAGTAATAATTGACACAGGAAAGGAGAGTGTATGAAATAAGTAGATTAGCCAATATTTGGTCAGGTATGCAGTGGTATAAATGGGCTTTTGTTAGACAATTCCCCTAAAAGGAGTCAAGTTCCTTTTAGGGAAATTTATTCCAAAGTTATTCTGAGACCGAAAAAATGTATGAAATATAAATAAATGTAAAATTAATTAAAATTTAGTAGTGTAAACCGTTTTAGTCAGGAAAAAAGTCAAGTAGTAATTAAATAAATTCCTTTATACCTATACAATTCATATCAAGAAAGTATTTAGAAGGAATTTAAAAGTAACAATTAACATAGGAAGGGGAACTTCTGAAGAACAAGAATGACTCCGAAATAACTTCGAGGCCGACAAAAATGTATAAAAAATATAAATAAAAATAAAATTAATTTAAAAAATCATTAGTATAAACCATTTTTAGTCAAGAAACAAGTCAAGTAATAATTCAAATAATGAAACAGAAAAACTAAAATATCGAATTAGTAGTATAGGCACTTTTTGGCCAGACAACTCTTTTAAAGCAGATAATCTAATAGAAAAATCATAATCATAAAGATAAAAAGGTATGTTTTTTTTAAGTTTGGATTTTTTGTCAAAATCACATTGGCATTTCGTGACCGAATCTTGAACCACAAGGTACTATTTTTAATTTTGGAAGCCACTTGATTCTTAGTTGCTTTCTATGTAAAGTAATAGGAAACAAATAATAAGAATAAAATTACTCTTAATTTTAGAAAGAAACCTTCTAGTTCTAGGGTCGCTATTTGACAAATTTCAAAACAGAGTGAACTTATATTTCATTGCTTCTTTACTTCTGAATCAAAATTCATCAATGACCAAATTCACACAATCTATTCACCATATAAATAAACAAATATGTTTAACAATTGCGTTTTGCAATTCAGACTTAAAAATACACAAATAATGAAAATTTCAATCCATTGTTATCATTTATATATCTTTATGGTTTTATCTTTATAATCATAAAGATAAAAAGACGATCAAGATTTTTGTTCCAAGTGTTTTTTAAGTCTGAATTGCAAAACGCAATTGTTTATTTGTTTATTTACAAGTTGTATGAATCAAAAGCCGTACATTTTTGTACAATATGACATTTTTCTATTGATTAAGTGTAAGTAAGGATCTAAATCATTGAGTAATGATTAAGCAAAAGTAAGTCATCCGTTGATCCCATTAGTTCATTATCTGTAAAGTCACATGGGAGAGCAAGAGATAATAATGTTCATTATATTGTATAGTCGGTTGTTCTAGAAATCATAGTTGTAAACGTATTGCGACAGCTGGACGCTCACGGTTCGGTGATTATGATAATAGCCACGAGAGAAGGAAAGCTCACAGTTGCAACGCATAACTATTATATAGTACTTGCCTTGCAAGTGGAAGTACAGTGCACGCGCCATTGTTTTCCGCAGAGAAACTGCCTAGGTCATCGACACGTGTGGGCTAATCTTGAATGCGATATTTTATTGCTCCAAAAAAAATACACCCATCTGCGGAGCACTGATGTTCGAAGCAATTAATCCGCTCGACCCACGCACTGTGCCTCGCACGATCAATAAATCCGAAACAATTGCATTTTTTCAATATCCTATATCGTTTTTGCAAATGTAAGTAAACTGAATAAACATAAATACATCAGTTTTTGGGTAAACAACTAAATTTTAGAGAAAACACATTTAAAAGAAGAAAAGAAATTTAAAACTTTAGAAAGTTAAACAAAAAATGTAAATGGATTAAAATAGACAATGTTTGATCAAAATACTCCAGAATGTTAAATTCTGAATTGCTTCTTCTGTGCTACTGAGAATGACTGCGGTAACTAGTGCGTTATCTACCGTTAACCGTTATCTCAGACTGGTTCGTTTGCCAAAAGATAAACCGACTATACAATTCCCGGACTTCATAGAGGTTGAAAAAAGGTCGCTTCTTCTGACGCAAGGCAAGCAGCTTTATAATGTTAACTAAACAAGTCGGATTAAACCTGAACAGCTTACATACTTGATGAGTTTCACGGTCGAATTCATACTCATTTGTAATTTTTATCGTTTATCTTTCAAAGAGTTTTTCTTTTCTTTTCTTTTTTTTATTTTGTAACTTAGCTAGGTCATCACCTGCGGGTCGTCAGACCAGGATGATTTAATTATCTCTCTCTGAAGAAAAAAATATTACTGTCTCATAACAGGCCTGCCTGTTTGAATGAAAAAAAGTTGAAAAAGTGACGACACAGAAAAAAAGTCTAGTTTATGTCATAACTATAATTTTCGGTATACTTTGTCTCCATGTATAGTGCACACCTGCACAAGTCTATCCTTCTTCCCCTGGTCTTAAAAGTGTTACACATTAAATGAAGCCCAATTTTTGGCTTGGAACAAGACTTTTTTTACAGTGCAAAAAGTGACCAACAAATTTTCTGTTATAGTTCTATTTTCTTAAAACAAAACAAACAATAAGCCCTTTCATCAATAAATAACACTAAAAATAAGTTTAAGAAGTCATAAAAAATAATTTAGGCATTTTATTACGTCTGAGATCCCAGCAGTTCAGTAGGTAAGTTCAATTTTAGGGCAAATAGAGGATTTCTTTTTCGAAAAAGGGAAAAATTTTTTTATTTTAAAAATACCAACTCATATAACACAGGTTAAGCAAAAATATGTTTTTCACATGCCAGGAATCTGGAATATGCAGAAAATTCAATGCATATTTTTCATATCCCTGGCATATTCTGTGCTGTATGGAAAAGAAGCAAGTAAATGTTGATAAATGCAACATTTTTATAAAAAAAACTCAAATTTGATTAACAAATGTCATTCTTCGATTTTAAACTTCATTGTCGTTTAACAAGAAGAAGAAAAAAATACCTCAGTTATATAAATATAAAAATTTTTGGCTGCTGAAACTGTGAACAAGAATTTACATTTCCGAATTATCAATTATGAAATTGACGCATCTTTAAATTTTTAACAAAAAAAATTTCCGAAATTAATCTGCTAAAATTTTAAAATACACACCCAAATCGATTATAATTTTCAAAAATATTTCCCCTATTATTCAGAATCTTTTAGAATCCCCAAAACTCTTTTGAATTCTGCCATAAACTTCTAAAATCTTCTAGACTTTTTGAGATTTTTTTTTCTCTAGATTTTCGAAACGTTTATAAAATTTCATAAAGAATATTCTTGAGTATTCTGAGAGATTCTGGAAAACTCTAGCATACTTTGAAGAATATTAAAGAATTTTACTATATATTTAAAATCTTATAAGATTATTATATCAGAAAAAAAAAACTGTAAAAGATTATGGAAGAATCCAGAGGAATCTAGAAGGTTGCAGAAGATTCTGGATCAATCTCGAATATTTTAGAAAATTTTTAGTGATTTAAAATAAGTTTTGACTAAAAAATTTGAGAAAATTTCGGGAGTCGTTTGTAGATTTTAGAGGATTCTAAAAAATTCTGGAGAATTTGCGAAACCTCTAGATGATTCTAAAAGGTTTTGGAAAAGTTCAGAATCTTTCAGAGGATTTTAAAAGATTCTGGAACAGTTTATAATGTTTTGAAATTTTGTCTGAAGATTCAGAAGTCTCTGAGAGTCTGGAAGATTATGAATTAGTCTGAGATTCTAGAGAATTCTAACAGATTCGAAAATTTGTTTGAAAATTATGTATAAGATTTGAGAAGAATTTGGAGGATCTTGAAAGCGTCTGGAGGATTCTAGAAGACTATGGGACAGAGTGAAGAATTATGAATTAATAATAATAATAATAACAATAATAATAATTGATAATAATCATAATTTCAAATAAATTTTGAAAATGTTGTAGGATTTTAAGAGATTTTGGGAGTATTTTCTAGATTTTGGATTATTCTAATTGATTTTTGAAAAAATAGAAAACCTTAGTCGGTTGTAGAAGAGTTTAGAAAATTTAAAAATTTGGAAATTATGGAAAATTTCAGAACACGTAAAAAGAGTTTTTGAACGTCGAATTTCTTTTCCTCCTAATTCTTAGAAAATTAATTAGAACTTTGAATAAAAAAAGGGAAAGAATGGGGAAAAAGGAATAAAATTCTCAAGTAAACAGATTTTAGGGGATTTTAAGAATAATAGGGGGAAAATAGGTAAAAGGGGACTGACTGTGATCTCTGTGATACGTGTTCCCATTCGAATGATAAAATTTAAGAATGTGACAAATAAAGTCACATGGCAATAAGTTTCATCGGAGAATGAAATAAAAAAAATTATATCTATTTTCAACAAGAAAAGTGACTAAAATTTTTTCAAAAGTCACTTCCTGGCAAACCTGTAATAATAGTATATTATTTTATTGTCAAATCTAGAAATTGTATCTTATCAATATTTATAAAATTATTAAATTATTTCTTATCAATATTCTCAGTGCTCTGCATATAAAAAGAATGAAATAATATTTGCGTTTGGCGAAATACTGAAAATAAGTAAGCACTGAATTAATATTTACTTCTTAATATTCTTATCATATTTTTTTTAACGGTACTGATAAAGAAAACATTTTTTAAGCTCTCACACTCGCGCAATTTTTCCGACTCGTAAAGCAATGAAGGAAATATGGAAAATTCTGTCAACTTGCTGATAACCTTACTTTGATCGAGTTTCTTTGATTTTCTTTCCACTATTTACGCTTGCTATTTATTTCCCTCGCATTGTGAAAGAACGAGTGCGTATAATCGTCATTCAGCGCGGATAACTCGCGTCCTCATTATCAATGGTTTAAAGTTTAGTGCAGTAACCCAGTGTCGTAAAGTTTTTCGCTCTATAAATAAATCCCGCTTATTATGTCTGTCAGTGATACGGTTATTGCGATCGACGCTCTTTTTAATCTGGACAGAAGTGGACTTTGCCTGTGAGGCAGTTTTCCGCTTTATGAGCAGAAATCCAAATCAAGATCGCCTGCGAAAAATTATCTACATATATAACGTGAAAAATAACAGTGTACTTTTTCTGTAAAGTATGATAAGAGAATTCAAAGTTGCATGGTCAAAGAGGCAATAGAATATTTTATAATTGTTTCCTTAAGCATATTCTAATTTGCAAATTAAGATAAATTTTCATCATTTCTGTTACGCTTGAATAACAAAAACAACAAGAGCAATAATGATATAATTGCGATTAAGTGAAAGTGTTTAATTATGCGTAAATAAAGAGTATTATTTCGAGAATTGCGTTCTAAGGCGAATTCTGGTTTTAACATAAATGGAGGTTACGCAATTCTTTCAAAATTTAAATGTAATAGAGTTATTGGCCCGACAATAAATTCTATGGAATCTTAAATGCCGCACAGCGCAACGGTATACACGTGCTGTCTCTTTTTCGCTTCAGATGCGTTCTTTCCTCATTGAGCTCGAAAACAATGCCATATTTAAAACTTACTCAACGGACGAGGCAGAATTGATGTGTCAACGGATTTACAGTGCCCTGCGGCTTCCAGGTTTTGTAGATATTTACCTGAAACAAAAGCCACTTATTAATACCTCTGCGCATCGTGGTACAAACAAACCTCAGCCTGAATACCCTAACAAACAGCCGGATACAATAACTCCCAAGTATATAATATACTGATAGTGGTATTCAAACATTTTCACCGAACAAAAGCTCCCTTCAACCCTGATACTGTAATTATTATCCACAAATGTTAAGTGTAGAATTCATATTTTTATGATTTATATATAAATTTTATATACCTATGTACTTCTCAATTATTTGTTAGTCTGCAGGACCCTAGAATTTTTCACGATTAAGTCTCAAAGTCAAACTAAAGACGACGCAACTGCATCTTATAAAATTCCTTATTATTCATTATCTATTATTTAAATTTAAATTAGTAAAGCAATTAGAAATAATTGTATCAAAAGAAGAGAGAATCCGCCACTTATAAATAAATAGTTCAAACTTTTAACTTATAAATTCATACGATATTATATCTTTATTTTTCCATTTATTTTTGGTCCGGATTCCATTTCAGCATTCAATATTTATAAATTCGCTTTTATAATGCTTTATTGGCAAAGGAAGCAGTATAACAGGATGAGAATGTCAGTCAATTGATTTTTATAATCCATCAGTTTTAAGTTTTTTGCAGCATAGAAAAATTTGACAATATGAGAAAATGATTTGTTCAATTCAATAAATAATGGGTCAAACAAAATTTACTTGATTTAAACAAACATTCATTTAGTTTAAATCTCTATTGGTTATATGTATTTTTAAACAAAATGATAGTAACTATAAGTGTGTATTACTATTTTTTTTATTTCAGAGTGAACGAAAAGCCTTTTACGTCAATGATAGCAAACTGACATCGATCCAAGGTCTTAATTAACAAAGCTTCTAAGGTGTTACATCATATCGGATTTCTTCTCCCATTCTTTTCTTAGTTTTTTATCCGCAAAACTTTCCTTTCAGTTATTAGAAAAGTCCCATCTTATAAATATGGTCTTGAGAAAATTACATTATTTTCCATTTTTATGAGAGTATTTATAAGTTTTAATATTTTATATTTTCTTAATATATCACAATACTGTAGGGTGTTCAAATATAGAAAGATAATTAATAATTTATAAGTATAATAATTACTGAAAGTACGTAATATGATAAATATGAATCAAGGTACCTAAATTTCCAATATAATATTCATGTGCAGTAGCAATTAATTACCAGCTCACAATTTCAGAACATTTAATTTATGAAGAGAAAAGTTTTATTTGATTCAAACATACTGTCTCATCTCTTCGGATAGACACAAATATTTGGTTTTTTCAAATATTCAAATAAATATTTACTTGATTTGAATAAATGCTCGGTTAAATCTAATAAATTTTTCGATCGAACAATTTGGTTGAATTAAACAAAATTTTTGATCGAGTCAACTAAAAATTAGTTTGACCATATAGTAATGTATTTTGGTTGAACCAAATTTTTCTTAAATCACTCAAACTTTTTCCTGAGTGTCCATGAATTAAAAATTTGTATATACTCATAATAAATTGGTTTCATACTTTGTGGATATAAAGAAGATTGTATTACTCAAAATAATGTTTGGTTCATTTAACAGAATACACTCAGAAAAATATTTGTTTGATTTAAACAAAATTTGTATGAATTAAACAAATTATAACGTTGATATGGGGTCAAACAAATGTTTGTTTGATTCAAACAAATTCTTTATTTGTCCT
>JBAGKK010024610.1:0-11279 GCA_037177015.1 Euceroptres primus | reverse complement strand
CACTGATTACGAATCCGATATCAGAATTTCAATATTCAAAATAGCAGATTCAAAATGGCGGCTGTGTACACTCAATTGCATCGAAAAATGCTTTAATCGAATTGGAAAACCATACTCGGGGGTTTTTGAGGTCGCTGATGACGAATCCGATATCAGATTTTCAATATTCAAAATTGCAGATTCGAAATGGCGGCTGTGTACATCAAAAAATTTCATCAAAAAATGCTCGAATCAACTTAGAAAAACATACTCGGGAGTTTCTGGGATCGTTGATAACGAATCTGTTATCATAATTTCAAAATTCGAAATGGAGGCTCCTAGTTCGATTTTAAATCCCTTTTTTTTTTCTTTTTTTCTTTACATCACACCTCAGAGCTCAATAGCTTCCAAGATTGACGTGATTGTCTCTTTTATAAATTACTATCATAGCATATGTATATAGCATAGTTCGGATGTATTTATCTGCTTGTAGGTGCAAATGTTTATTTCAGTCCTCAATTGTTTATATTTATATTGTGTTATCATCATTTTTTAAACTTCTGAACCCTCAAGAATAAAATTAAGAGTATATGACAGTCGTTTTGAGTTCGCCATTCCTAATTTCAGAATTCCGATAACATATTCGTTGTCAACGTCACCGAAAACCCCAAATAAAGAATGCTCCACCAACCATTTTGTATGCGCGATTTTAAATTTTAAGATTCTGATAACAGATTCGTTATCAGCGACCCTAAAACCCCCGAGTAAGGTTTTCCACAATTCGATTGAAGCATTTTTCGACGAAATTGAGTGTCATTTTGAATATTGAAGCATTTTTCGATGAAATTAAGTCGTCATTTTGAATATTGAAATTCTGATATCGGATTCATTATCAGCGACCCCAAAAACCCCCGAGTATGGTTTTTCAATTCAATTGAAGCATTTTTTTATAAAATCAAGGGTACACGGCCGCCATTTTAAATTTTGAAATTCTGATGTCGGATTCGTTATCAGCGACCCCAAAAACCCCCGAGTGTTCAATTGAATTGAATTCAATTCATTTTTTTATAGAATGCAAGAAATTCAAATCAGACTAAATCAAACTCAATAATCCCATTTAACCTCCAACAATCAACTTAATATGCAAACTCTTGAGAAGAACCCAAGAATCAACCGACCAAATTTGGGCCAACACCGTGAAATGTTTCTTTATGCAAGCACAAAGGGCCCCAACAAGGGGGGCCCCCACACGGCCGCCATTTTTAATCCGCCCTTTTGAATTTTGAAATTCTGATAGCAGATTTTTTAAGTACTTTTTAAAACGTTTTTCAACACAAAAAATGCTATAAAATTTTCGTAAATTTTCATCATTTTTTAACTGACAATTGAAAAGAAAATTGAAAATATTTCAATTCTAAACCTGTTGTATTAGAAAGCTATATTGTTTCGCTTTAATTTGCCGGGAGTAAGATGTCATAGAAATTATTACATCGAAAGTTATTGAAGAAAATGTCAGGATCAGATATCTCGTCATCGTGCATTTTTGACCGATTTGGTTTTGACGAGATATCTCGTCATTGTGCGCAGGAGGGTTAAAGATGTTTTTAAAAAGTCATATTAACATTAAAATGACAACAAAAATTGCAAGTTAAAATATCTACTGTAGTACCTAGTACATTAAATATAAACATTTTTTATATTACTTTATTGATAATTTAATAGTATTACTTGTGATTAATACCAACAAAGCTTTCTAATAATAAATGGCCTTTGTACGAAAGAAATCAGCATGTATATGTATATATATAATTTATTAATAAATTCACGAACAAAATTTATTTGGAAAAAATACATCAGATAGGGGGGAGGGGTTTCAAAACTTACGGAGCCTCACAAAGGGGGGTACGTGGTTCAAAATTTCAGAAAAAAAGTTTACGTAATTTATGCACGGCCCCCAATCAAACCGTTTTGAAACATTTAGAATATATCTAAATCGTTCTCCAACTATAAAAAAGAGAGAATAAAATAAAATGTTCGTTATTCGTAAACAAACAAATCATTTTTATCAAGTATTAGAACCACTGAGGCACTTACAGCACGCCTGGTAGCGCTGCGGCTAGTTGGCGCGGGACACCCGTGCTCTTATGACCTTCTTCAACTCAACCAATACTTTCCATCCCATTTTCGTTTTGGGATGTTTTCGAAGAGAAAAAATCAAGCTTTTCTCTAGCTCATTTAAAAAAAAATAAAAATGCTGAATCTTGAGAAAAACTCAAAAATGTTTTTTAAAATTGGACAACTATATCGGGAGTTATGTATGTTGACAACTCGTTATACTAGGTACACTCCCTTTGCAGAATTTAAAGAGGTCCACTATCACTACAATCTGATGGAGTTTTAATAAGATAGACAACAAAATTTTAGGCGAATACACTTGGCAAATTTTACTCCATATATTTGTTCTGTAAAACCATTCTTTTTAAACAAAATTAAGGTTAAATGTGTAAAAAAAATCCTAGCTTTTCAAAAATGCATTTTTTGACACGTTTGATCTTAATTTTCTTAAAAACGGAATGTTTTTACAGAAAAAATGTACAGAATGTAAAATATGCATTTTTTAAGGGCTACTACTTTTGTCTACAAATTTTTTCTGTAGAACCAATACTTATCGAAATAGTGCTAAATGAATAAAAAAAATTATTAAAAAATGACGGATTTTTCATGTTTTAATCATGAAAATGAAATTTTCAGATATTTTCACTATTATATTCGTAATCAAAGCACCAAAATACATAATGGGTATACGAAGTTTTAACTGAATTTTATTTCACGCTTTTCGGAGGCACAGCCCAAACCACGACTTTTAAAACTGATTTATTCTTGGCTTCCGTATGATATCGTTATCCTTTGATAACGATTATCTTATATCTTATATCTCTTATCTTCTTAAAAAAAGTTAATAAAGTAAAATGTTCTACTAAATATATATTTATAAAGGGGTTTACCAAAAAGTATGCAACCCATCTCACAAGCCAATTCTATTCTTATCGCCGTGTATGCCGGATTGCATACTTTTTGGTAAGCCATAGCGTGGACACCTGGACACCCTGTATATTTGAATTAATATTTCGTATACTTACTGCCATGGAGGTGATGGAGGATTTTGAGAACAATCTTTCAGCTTCTTTGAATTTTCTGTTCCGTTTATCTGCTTTACTGTTGGTATTTTTATTGCTTGCTAAATATCTGTCCCACCCTCGAATTATGTTGCCGTATAATTGCGTATCTTCTAAATAACTACCTTCAAAAGCGTATATTTGTCGTTCTAAATTTGCTAACGTGTCCTGCAAATGGAAAAATTATTTTAAATTACACTCATCTCACGAAGTTAGAGCACGTCTAAGTCGCGAAAATAACGAAATTTTTTTTTTTTTAATTATAAATTGTGCTGAATTATTCTAGGCTTGTACTCTATTATGCCGCCAAATATTTTTCAAACAAAAATTTTTGAATCTCATTTTCCAAAAACAAATGCGTAGCCCAAAAAACGTACAATATTGGGACAAAACCCGTGCCTTAGACCGGGTTGAATTTGAAAAAAAAAATTCGGATCCAATAGTACGAGAAAGTTGCTACTTATCAATATAAGGATAATGCAAAAAAAAAAATGTTTCACGCAATGCGCTTCAAGTTTTTGATTTTTAGCCCAAAATATAAAATCCTAATAAAAGTTCCAAATGAAGTGGTAATGATCAGAAGACGATGAATCTCGGCCCAATTGTTTGATCCGAGGCAGAGTCCTGCGCGGGACAGAAATGGATAGCCAAGCCCAATTCATGGGTTGAGGACCTGAGTTTAAGTCGACCCGTGAAAGAAAGCGTGTACTTTTGCCATACCCCCCCCCCCTAAACTGTTCACGTGGTATATGGATGGCCCCTAAAGAGGAGTGTTATGCGTAGAACGATGCACAAGCACAATATAAAAAATTCGAGTGTACCTCGAGTATACCTTGTCTTATTTCAGTATATTTTTCGCAGATTTAGGGGAACGTGTGTCCACGTCAATTCTAGCCCGACCCACCTCCCCTCCCTCGTGGACAAGCGTGGAATTTCGCCATTCGTCCCTTCCCCTCTAAACTGTCCACGAGGATAGCCCCATATTTAATTCTAGTGTCTGAACACAGTAAACAACTATTCAGAAACAAAAATAAAAAAAAAATAAAAAAACGGGCCGCCGCGTCCTTACAGTATGCGAGTTGAGCTGGGCTGTTAGGTGTCGTCTTTTGAACTCAGTCGATTTGAACTCAGGTCCGCAATCTGTGAGTTGGGCTGGGCTTGCCCTTTCCGGCCCGTGCAGGATTCTGATCTGAAGTTGAAAATTGAGGGTCTACATCGAATAACCGATTATAGAGTTTTGGCGTTCCGTTTTGTTGGCCCCTGACTGCATAAAAAAATTTTTCGAATTTCAATTTTCGAAACAGATTCAAATAAAGAATTTAATTGCGCATCTTTTTTCCTCATAGAAAAGTTGTAGCTTTTATAGTTTTCGAAATAATTGGCAAAAACGATTTTTTTCAAACTAAAATCTAATTTCTTTTTTTAATTCAACTTACACTCAATTACTCAATTTTTGGAATTTCTGAATGAAATTTACAAGATTTTGCACCGCAGTGTCCTTCGATTGAAAGTGGATACGTTTATTAAAAAAAAATTATTCCTTTTTTTACATCACGTTGCAAAAAACTGTAGTGATATTTTCTAGCTCTCGGGGAGTCGAGCGAATTTTGAGTAAGTAAAAACTTCCAGCGGGAAAGTTGTTCAAAAAGGAACAAAGAATTTTTTTGGAAAATATTACGTTTCATTGAAATGACACAATGAATTCGAAATAAAAACTTTAAATTATGTTTTCTTATTAAATATCTATTTATGTATGGCATATAAAGAATTTTGACCCCAACGTTTTCGATAGATTTTTCTTCAATCTCTCGAATGAAAAAATAAACATGTTGAAAAATTCAAAATTTAGAATTAATTTTTCAAAATCAAAAATATTTTTCACTTTTTTTACGTTTGACCCTTTTTTTTATTTATTAATTTTTTTGCTTAAAATAAAGCTTGAGTTGTTTACTTTAAGCTACTTGATCATTTACATTTATTTTATTATGTAAATTTGGCCCGTTGGGATAACCAATGAATTTTATAATTTTGTTCCCTCTAATATCGTGAGTTCAATGTTAAAAATATTTAATACAATTTTAGAGACGAAAGAAATTTCAGAAGGCTGGGGGAAAATAAAAACGATTGTATTTCATAAAAGGGGAGACAAAAACGACCCTGGTAATTGTAGACCTATATCACTTTTAAATAATGTGACGAAAACTTTTACTAATATTATAGCGAATAGAATTCAGGACTTTGCTGAAATCAAAGGTTTAATCGCTGAAGGGCAAGCTGGGTTCAGAAAGGAAAGAAGTTGCATTGACAACATATTTATTTTAACAACAGCGATCCATGTGATCATAAGAAAGAAATGTAGGACTCTGTTTGTCATTTTTGTTGATTTTAAACAGGCATTTCCGTGAGTAAATCACCAAATTCTCTGGAAGAAGCTCCAAGGTCTTGGTCTAAATAGCAAACTACTCAGAGAAATTATAAAACTCTACGAAAAAATGTACATGTATTACGATATTAACGGAGTTAATTCTAATCTTATTAAGATCAGTATGGGAACGCCGCAGGGTGAAATCATGAGTCCTATACTTTACTTGCTTCTTACAAGCGACATGGAAACATTTTTTAGGGATCATGGAGTTTCAGAGGTAGGTTTAGGTAAGCTGCTCAAAATATTACTTTTGGCCTTTGCTGATGATTTAGTTATTTTAGCCGAATTTCCCAGAGACGTTCAAATGAAATTGAATATTCTGAAGAAATACTGCGAAGAAAACGATCTTGAGATTAATGCTTCAAAACCAAAGATTTTACTTTTTCATAAAAACCCGAATAATAAAGTCTTTGGAAAATTAACTTTGGGGGAGAAAGAAATAGAAATCATAAAATTATATTTTTACTTGGGGCAGTCTATAAGAGCACTGGCGTGCTTAGGGAAAATACCATTCTACGAGTATCAAAGGCGAATGTAGCTATAGGCAGCACCAAACAAACCCTATGTAAGGCTAAGCCAAAATCAATTCTAGCAGCCAATCAACTTTTTGAATCGGTTATCTCTGCAACATTGTTATACGGCTCCGAAATATGGTCGCTTCGTTATTTTGATGAAATTCAAGTAGTGCAGATGAAATATTTAAAATCAATCTTATATCTACCCCGAAATACTCCAAACTATATGGTACGACTAGAACTGAATAGATCTGAATAGCTGAAATGCAACTGTAGAGCGAGAGGCTTACGCTTTTGGATAAAAGTATTAGAAATGTCAGACGAAAGACTTGTTAAAAAATGTTACAATAAGTTCAGGCAACTGAACACGCTGAAATCCAACTCAGATAATGTTAAGTTCAACTGGGTTTCTCAGCTGGAGCACATTCTCGATGAATTAGGATTCATACAATGTTTTGATTCATTTTTTTGATTCAAAAAATGTTTTGATAAAATAATTAGTAAATTACAAGAGAACAAAAAAGAGGATATAGAAGCCGTTTCTATCTCAAAATACTCTAATATTTACAAGGATATTTTTTCTTCTAACAGCTACCTTTGGAAAGAAATAAACTCTAACAAACTAAGCCTTTTGTGCCAGTTAAGACTGAATAGAAGCAAAGAAAGTCAATTATTTTGAATGGGCGAAAAATACGTGTTTAATTCAGAGAGTGTGTGCCAGATGTGCAATTCGGGCGGGCTAGATTCTTTAGAACATTTTATTATTGCCTTTCCAGCTTACAGAGGAATTAGAAGACAATTTTTACCATAAAATATTTCTTCATCGAAAAATTTACTTCGATTCGATTGCAAAAATATGATTGATAAAGCGTTTTGGTATGTAGTGAATGCACATGTTAATCGCAAATTAAAAATACGCATTTAACCAAATTCAAAAATTTCATTTTTGACAATATTCCAAAAATTCTAAAATCAATTAATTTTTTTTTAATCTCCTCTATCTCGGCGAGTTTTTGACCAAACTGGTCAATCTTTTTTTTTTTTTTTTTGAAGTGCCATCGATTAGGAGCAAAATTTTTTTAAATTTGAGCTCGATCGGAGAATTTTGTTTTTTGGATTAGGTACATTTGAGAAATAATGCCCCATGTATGTATCTTAAATTTCATATACGGTTTTAATTTTAAGATACACTTATAGGCGAGCGGATTGCCCCGGAAAAGTCGCTTACAAATCGAAAGAGTGAGTTGCAAGAGTTGAAGAGTTTAATTGGAGGTATCTTTCTAGTTGCTATTTTTGGTTATAATCGATAGTTTTCGATGCCCTGAGAAGAAATATGACGACTTTTTGAATTTTAAGTTTGCGGAACCCTTAGGAAAATGGCGTCAAAGATGGCGGTCGCGAGAAACAGACTTAGAGTAATGAAACATGAATAAACTGTCTGACGTACATTAGATGTTCTAAAATCTTGTAGAAATAAATTCGTAGGACACGTGTACACTATATTTAGTTAAATGAAGTCATGAAAAACAATAAGTTTTCTAAGTAAATAATTTTAAATGACGTTTTTTCAATTTAAAAAATGCTAACTTTGTAATGTTTGCATTTATAGCTTCTAAACTATAAATTTTATAAAAAAATGCTTTCATTAAATGTTGTAGAACATATTTGTCTGAAAAAATGACCTATATTAGAATGTGCCATGGTCAAAATTAAGCCGTCTAGCACGACTTGAAGCACAGGTTGCGTTGTATACTACATTTTCCTCTTCGTGCAATTCGAACTGCTCGTCCCTCTTATAAACTTTAAAAGTAAGTTAATTAGTTTAAATCGAATTACTTAGGAAATAAATTCAAAAAGAATATTCTTTCTTTTTAAGAAATAATTTTTATTTAATTATTTAAGTATCGAATAAACAAAATATTTACAAAAGGTATCATTTATAAAACATTAGAATTTTTTAGAACTCAATTCCGGAGCAAAATTTCTAAGAATACTACTCTGATGTGTTTTTACCATTATTACAATTTTCTTTTCATAGGCAAGTATCACAGCATTCCAAGTTTAATTTCAGCCAAGGGCATACCAGATTTCTGAACGGTGTACTCACACCACAAGAACAGAAGTACTTGTCAAGAAGCTCCATTGCTGTTTCGCCTTGAAAATAATTTGGATGCAGCGTACCGTTTGTCTCAATCGCTAAAAGATTTTAGCGATTGAATTTTGGCAGCAACAGTTTGAGTCCAGTCATTTAACTGCCACGAACTTCGAAGAATATGTTGGATCAGCGATGGTTGTGAGGGAGGTATCTTATCTATGGGAGAATTTTTTTCACTTGCTAGATTGTATCGCAGCGAATTTACATTATTTCGAATAGCTTTGGACTTCTTTTTAGGATCATACATATCAGGCAAAAATGTACTTATAACCTCTGTTGCTTCTTCAATAGGTAAAGTATGAAAATTCGAAAGCTGCTGAAGAGGTTCTTTTTCCATAGTTTTCATGGCTAAAAATACCGTCTTTTTACCAATTCCGAAAAAAGAGGATGTTGTGTCAGAGCCAGTTAGTGCATGCATGGCCATAAAAGCTGATGATACGTTATAATTCAATTTAGTTGTTAAAATGTGAATTGGAATGTACCGTCGCTGATCAATTAAAGGAGATATTTTCCCCGTATAAAACCATAATTGCGGACTTTCTATTAAATTTTTTTAGTGCGACAAAAGAAGACGTCAGTGTCTGAAGATTCCAAAATACTTGGACGATTCATTGTCCCTAATGCCTGAGTTTGCTTCACGTGGAAAATAAGACGCGTCTCTGCATCTATGTGATTGGATTCGAAATGAGGGTCAGTGAGTTGTGTAAACTCTCTCTGCCATTATCGCACATTTTTGAAATTTTTCTTGTAGAAAAGTGCATACAAATTTAGTTAGCTCAGTTTTGTTTTCGTTATTTTCAAGAAGCTTCTTAAAATGGGGAAGAGGCCTGCCTCCATTGATGTTGAATTTACTCCCCGCGTTGCCATATCTGCGGAATCATTCTTCTTATTTCGGAGTTAGAGATAAGTCGTCATATCGATCATAAATAAATCATATGAATTTCATCGGCGTAAGCCTTACGTCTAATACTTCCTTTCATCATTCGACAAACTACATCATTAAATGTTCGTAACGATGTAGTATTCAACGCTTGCAACTCAGCCATTCCATCCACAACAATAACAGTAAAGTTATCAGAAATAGGAATTTTAGAAGTAATAGATTCTGTTGCTTCTTTCTCAAGTACGTGCATCAAATCTGATTTAACTGTTATTCGTCTAGAACCGTCTGGCTTGAATAATGCACTCGGAATTGCAGTAAGTGGGCAGCACATAACAACGGCCAAATCAATATCATTGCGCTTCGTCGATATGGCAAGTGCTCTTTAATACATGATTTTTGGAGGAATTGACGTTTTACGTCTGTCCATTATTTTATTTTGCTTTTTCAGGTCACTGAATGTTTTCAAAGATGTCTGAGTGATTGGATCGTAGAATTCAAATAACTTCTTTTTGCCAACACTCAGTGCATTCAGTAAGCTATTAAAAACTTCAGGTTGTGCCACAAGTCCACTGCTTAAATTGATTAAGGCATCAGACCATATTTCAAGTGCAAAAGGATCAGACATGTGAGATTTCACATAATTCAGAATGGTAACAACATGATCATCATCTTTTTTTAATGCAGTTTGTCCTACTCCTTCGTGTTCGAATTACTCGTACATATTATTTTCATTTTTGCAACCACTTCGAGCTTGCATCGTTGAGGAATAAACACCAAGAGTATTTGGCAATATTGTCCAACGAAGAACTGTGGAATCATTCCTTGTAAATCCAATAATTCCACTATTGATTTTGGTATCTTTTATAACAGTCCTTTCCACACTCATATAAGTCCACAGGGCTCTGAATGGACCTGGAGTAAATTTTATCGAAAAATTTCCAGAAAAGAATTCTTTGCGAACTTCATCTGGAAGTTTAAACATCATATCCAATACATACAGTGTACTCCATTGGGAATAATTTTGCTCGTTGCATGCAAAAAAAATATGGGAGCATTGCCGCTTGTGAAGTGATATGTGATTCCCAATTTGACTAGCGTTTAGCTCGAATGTATTGCAGTAACAATTGAAGAGATTGTAGACAATCGTCCTAGAATTGAAATGTAGGTGATTGAGATCGCCTCTCACTCCTAAATTCGTTCATCAATGAAATCCGCAAGTCTTGGATTTTTTGAGATAGTCTCAAGAAGTTGTCCCTTAAACTCGTCTCATTTAAATAGTCATTTTGAAAATATATACAATCTCGAAGAAACGAACCAATCAAATGATGACGATCATTTTTTCCTGACCAGTTTTCAAACAGTAACTACGAAAGAACTTCATAACACAAAGTTAAACCTCTTACTGATCGATGAAATTGCTTACCTTCAAGTATTTGGTCGAGTGTATTACTCGCATAAACACCTGATTCAGCAAGCATGTCCCTGAGGCCACAATCACCCCACAACTTTCCTATACATGCTATTGCAACGCCTGAAGTATGAAACCCACCAAGTCGAAGAACTGTTGATGAAAATTCTTGTGGACTAGCTATTTTGACTTGTTGTGGGACAGCATATAATTGTTGCTCAAAAGTGTGCACAGAGTGACATTGTCCACAGGATTGAACAAAATCTTAACCTTGCTTTAGAGTTGTGTAAACAGTGGCCATGTCACTTGGTTTTGCGTTGATAGCTGGAATATACTGCGGAACTGTTATAACTTCTCCACCATCAGCGAAGTGAGTGTTAAATGCTACCCAAAAAGGTATTACTCGTTCAGTTGGTTGCAACTTCTTAAGAAATCCACGAGAAACAGTTTTCAGCAATATCCATGTCATGCCTTGAGCAAAAAGTGCATCTCGGTTGTTTATTCTGGATTCTAACTCAGCAACAGCATTCGTGAACCTTGGTGGTGTCGCTTTACTGGTTTTTGATAAGATAAAAGTTGAATGACAGAAGTACTCTCAGTCTTTAGGGATCTTCTACTACTTTGTCTTTGAATCTGAGGGACATTTGATTTCTTCCCTAGAACTTGATTTTGGAATAAAATTCGAGCTATGGCGTGATACGTGTCTTTACCATCAATGGTTTCAGTACATGTATATAT
>JBAGKK010024599.1:0-11279 GCA_037177015.1 Euceroptres primus | reverse complement strand
CTTAAGTTTCAACTTCATATCTTTGTTTTTAAAAAAATAGGATTGCCGAATATTTTTTATAACCCGTCGGTAATTCGAGATTTTTTATTTATATTCAGCAGGTTTATTAAGAAAGAAATGCAAATATAATGCTGAAATTTGAGAAAATAAAGTATATATCAAGGAATCGATGTCTGGTGCGTTTTAGTTTTTATTTCGAAAAAAAAATTTCAAAAATAATTTTTTTTCAAAATAAAAATTGAAACGCACCAGATATCGATTCCTTTTGATATTTTCCTTATTATATATAATAAGTATAATATAAAAATATAAAATAAAACAAATATAATAAGCATTATATTTGCATTTCTCTCTTAATAAACCCGCTGAATGTAAATAAAAAATCGGTCGGTAGTCCGTGACGTCATTATGTATCACATCCCCTTAAGGAGGAAAGTTTTTTAAGTAGTAAAAAGAAGTAAAAAGCCTTTTTGGCAAGACTTATCGAAGGCTGCACATCAATTAATTTATTTAATTATACTTCATAACATCCAGTTTTTAGTCTTGAATCCCTTTATTATATTATTCACCCAAATTCCAAAATTTCAATAATAGTGAAAGTTAATAATAATTTATTTCGAGAGCTTCAAGTTATTATAGATTACAAAAAAGATTTTTTAATTTTAAAAAATACTTGAGATTCTTTTAAAATTAGCTCCTTAGCTTTTAAAATTTATTGGTATCAAATATCAAAAACTCATTAATTTAATTTAATTACGATTGTCTAATTACGATCCATTATTAATATATAGTCAAATATTATCACACATCCATAAATTATCATTAATCAGTGATTTTGTGTTTATTTAAAATTTAAAAGTTTATATTTTTGAATTGCGAGTGCACGATCAAATCGAATCTCGAAAAAAAATTTAAGCTTTAAAATTTTAAATAAACACAAAATCGCTTGCTATATATAGGAATATATGTTAGGATATATAAGTTATATAGTCCTATATAAGTTAGGAATGTGATAATGTTTAAATGTTATAAATATATATTTATACGTAAAAAATAAAAAAATAAACGTGTGTAATCACGGGAAAATTTTGAATATTTTCTAATTTTCACACCTAGAGTTTTTCTTGTGAACTTTCAGAGAACTTGAAGTTACTTTAGTTTAGTCAGTAACTGTAACTATGATGAGTTGCTTTTTAGTTTTGTAACCTGTAACTGTAACGAGTTCCTTTTTTAAGAAGCTTTCCCAACACTGATTTTACTTTTAATATATTAGTTGGATCAAGATAATTTTATTTTTATATTATTTAAGTAATAAAAATGTCAATGGGAATGTCTCAATAATAATTATTCAAATATTAGTTTTTCTAAATATATTCAGTAGATATTTAATCTAAAAAAAAGGAAAGTTATAAGGCAAAATCGTACGTATTGTTTCATTTTAGAGTGGATTGAAAAAAACTATTTTTTAAAATCTATTTTGGGTCAACCGTCTGAACCAAATACCAAAACTTTCAGTTATCCAAAATCTTCAAAGCCCTTGTTGATGGATATTTTTTAGAATTAATAATATTTTTAAGAATTTATTTAAGAAGAAGAATTTATTTACAACTGTAAGCCATTTTGGTAGTATTGACAAAAAATAGAAATTCCTCACTGAATGGGTCACTGATTCACACCTTCACTTTTTCCCCTAAAACCGAGTCTAAATCTATAAAACTTGAACGCTTCATTAAAGAGACAAGGTTAATTCCAATGCAAGGTTAAAATTTGGTATACCTATATCATAGAAAAATTATTAGTAAACACTTAACGGATAATAAAAATAATTCAAACTTTATTAGATGGCTTTTTGACCAGATCTATCTGTTAATAAAGTTTGAATTTTAATATGTGGATCTTTAAATTACGAATAAAAATAATTTAATTATTTTTAAGGGAACATTTAAACAATTTTCAATATTAATCTTAAAAACCAAAGAAATTGAATTAAATAATTATGACAAATAAAATCGAAAAATGACCTGAATGGTTCCTTTTATCCTACCAATTATTTGTGTCAAAGAAAAATTTAATCGGATCAGATTAAGAGGTTTAATTTATTGCTCTTTATCATAATGATAATTCAACAAATTTGTATGATATTTTTTATACGTATTTAAATTTTATTCAAGAAATTTTATGAAAAAATCAAAAAATTACATTTAGTATATTTTTTTGTAAAAAAAATAATTTTGAAGAATCTATGTTTTGAAGGATTTTAAAATACTTTTGTTAGGTCCACCTTATTTATATTCCTTAAATTATTTTTCTATCTATGAAAGTTTTTTGATGATAAAATAATTTATCGGCAACAATCCGCTGAAGCAAAAAAGGTCCCTGCGTCAGAAAAATACTAACAACGCCTGAATGAAAGTCGAATGTCGAGGTAAGATATATAAGAGGATTACGTCCCTGGTTGAGCCCTACTTCTTGTTTTTCATTCGTTCTGTCTGGTTCGGGCTCTCTTACTATCAAACATAAAGCAAGATGAAAATTCTCTCTGTGTTTTGCATCTTTAGTTTCTTCTATTCGCTAGTATCTTGCCAGTAAGTGAAAGTAGTTTTTCTATAAAAATATTTACTCTTTACACAATCTATAATTCTTTAACAAAGCAATTTATACATTCGATAAATTTTTACTATATTTTCCTTTTAATAATTCTAGATATAGAAGTCCGAGTCATAAATTATTATATTTCACAGTGCTGCTGATAAAATATTTAAATAAATATATTAATTTGAATTGTTTCTTACGTTACATTTTTTTTAGTTTTGCATAATTAAACTGCTTATCAGGATCTTTTTTTAAATTGAATTCTCAAAATTATTTTTAATTTTCGCAACAATTTTAAATTGAAATTCTTTTTTTTGTATAGGACAACTCTGAATGATATATCGTTTTGATTTTTGCTTGTAAATATAAATTATTTTGTGAGTAAGCACTTTGTTTATGATGAGCATTATTGATTTGTGGAACTCCTGTAATTTATTGCCTCAAACTGGTTTTGAAGTTAAATCAGCTAATTTATTTTAATCTTTTAATTTTAATTGTTATTTAATTATTATTTTTATTTTACTCAATGTTTTATATCTACTATTTTTTCTCTTACAATTAAATCTCAAAATCAAGAACCCAAATTTCCAAAAATATTGCTTTCTCCTTTTTCAATACGGTACAAGTTTCGAAGTGTCAACAAATTTCAAACAGGAAAGAAATCGTCAAACCACAAACAAATCATTAATTTGAATAATTACAATTTCCAGTGTAGAAAAAGTTTTCATGGTCATTTCCTTACTGATATCTCTATTTTACCAATGTTAGTGCTATAATTGTTCTAAGAATTGTCATACACTTTAAAAGTTTTTTTTTACATTAATGCTTGTCTGAGGGGTTGATCTCTCGATTTTTGAGTGTACAGCAGATTTCAAAGATTTCAAGAATTCCAAAGGATTGCAAAGATTTCAGGAGATTTCAAAAAAATTTCTATATATTTCAACAGGTTTCAAAAGATTTTAAAAAATTCAAAATATTTTTAAAAATTTTAAACATTTCAAAGATTTTCTGAGATTTCAAGAAATTTCAAAGATTTTAAAGATTTCATGAAGACATGCACATCAGACTTCAGAGTGGTTAACTCCTCGAGTAAAAAAAAATATCAAAAGCTTTCAAAGATTTAAAAAATTTCACAAAAGATTTCAAGGATTTTAAGAGATTTCAAAGATGTTAAAAGATTTCAAAGATTTCAAATGATTTCAAGAGATTTCATAAGATTTCAAGAAATTTTAGGAGATTTCAAAAGATTGTTAAGATGCTACGAAATGTACGTATTATAGCCCTGTCATTGGTTCCCCAGAACTGTTGGGCTTGCTTCATTCCAAATAAATAAATAAATAAATTTCAAGAGATTTCAAAGATTTCATGAAGCCATGCACACCACCGGATTTCAAGAGTGGTTAGCTTCTCGATTAAAAACAAAACGACAAAAGATTTTACAAAAATGTTAAATATTTCAAAAATTTCAAAAGATTTCAAGGATTTAAAAAGATTCCAATAGATTTCAAAGATTTCGAAAGATTTAAAGATTTAAAAAATTTCACAAAAGATTTCAAGGATTTTAAAACATTTCAAGAGATTTCGTAAGATTTCAAGAAATTTTAAGAGATTTCAAAAGATTTCAAGAGATTTCAAAGATTTCATGAAGGCATGCACACCGAATTTCAAGAGTGGTTAGCTCCTCGATTAAAAACAAAACAAAGATTTAAAAATTTTCACAAAATATTTCAAGGATTTTAAAAGATTTCAAGAGATTTCAAATATGTTAAAAGATGTTAAAGACTTCAAAAGATTTCAAGAGATTTCATAAGATTTCAAGAAATTTTAAGAGATTTCAAAGATTTGATCAAGACATGCACACCGGATTTCAAGACTTCGATTTAAAACAAAACGTCAAAAGATTACTCAAAAATGTTAAATATTTCAAAAATTTCAAAAGATTTCAAGGATTTGAAAAGATTCCAATAGATTTCAAAGATTTCGAATGATTTCAAAGATTTCATGAAGGCATGTACATCAAATTTCAAGACCAATTAAGAAATGGTTTATAATTTATTATACACAATTAAAAATTGGTTTACGTTTTTCACTATCTGAAATATGTTAAAAAAGTTTTAATGGTGTATCATATAGAGATGACTCCCCCATAACAATTGAGCGGATGGTGGAAGCATCAGGATTAACTGAAGGACCTCACTGGGACCATCACAGTCAGAAACTCTTCTTCGTAGACATTTGGAGCAACAAACTCTGTAGCTACAATCCAGAGAATTCAAAAGTCAGCTGTGCATATATTGGTACTAAATTACTTCCTTAAACATTTTTTCAAAACTAAATTTATAAACTAAAATCAATTCATGAACCAATTCTGGAAAAGAATTCTAAAATACTAATCTGAAATTAATTTCAGCAAATGGTCCTGTGGGAGTGGCAGTTCCAGTTGAAGATTCTCCAGATACTTTCGTGGTAGGTGCAGGTGCAGATATTGTTTTGGTCACCTGGGATGGTGAAAATAATTCTACAAATCCTCAAATTCGAAAATTGAATGCTGCATCAGAAATATTCAGCACAGGTACCAGATTCAATGATGGCAAAGTCGACTCATCAGGAAGATTGTGGGCTGGTAATTCAACCGAAAATTAATTTATTCTTTAACAAGTTAAAAATATTAATTAACGTTTTTAATTATTTATGAAAATTTTTATTTTTTATCAACATGTTAACTAATTGATTAATTAACCATTTGCCTTTTTAAATCCCAGGAACATTAACTGAAATCAATGGAAAAGCTCAGCCTAATCAAGGAGTGCTTTATAGCCTGGATGAAAATCTAGTATTGAAAACTCAAATCCAACCTGTTACGATCAGTAACGGTTTAGCCTGGAATATAGATGATGACACCTTTTATTATATAGATTCACCAACTAGACAAATTGCAGCCTACAATTACAATCCATACAATGGATCTATTGGTAAAAATTTTTAACAAATTAAAAATAAAATTTCCAAATATTTTTAACAATACACTGAAACCTCGGTTTACCAGGGGTTTCGGGGATCTCCTGAATAGCCTTCTGGTAAACCGAGATCTCTCTAAACGTAATCAAGTCAGGGCCACGAGTGAAAAATATTTTTGAAATATAAGTTTAATTTAACGTTTACTTTAATTTTAAGTTTTATTTAGTAATTATTTATGAATTATTATGTATAACGCATAACCAAAACACTGAAAATGAACTGATGCAAACCGACGGGATTATCCGCTTAGACTACTGCACCACTACTGCGCACTTTGTTGCTACGGTACTTGCGCAACTCCGCTGACCTCCGAGCTCAGCTTTCTGGTCCCCTTGGACCCCTCACCCAAAAAAAAAATTCCTGGAACTGGTATTCCGAAACCCAATAAACCGAGACTTCAGTGTATTAGCTTCAATTCTCATTTCACTTGAAAAAAATTACATTTAATCAAGCGAGTGAAATATTTTGAAGAAAACATTTTTTTCAGACAATAGGAGAATTGTCTTTGATCTGGGGAAAAATAATCTGACTGGAGTTCCAGATGGAATGACGATAGATATCGATGGTAATCTCTGGGTGGCTTTGTTTGGTGGAGCTCAAGTAAGAAAATTGAAAAATTATATCATTGATTGAAACAAAACGAAATAAAATTTAGGAATAATAAATTAGCTATTAAAATTTATAATGGAATATTTTTACAGCTGATTCATGTAAATCCAAGCTCAGGAAAAATACTTCGAGCAATTCCAATGCCAGCACAGAGAGTAACGAGTGTTGCATTTGGTGGGCCTGAATTAGAAATCCTTTATGTTACCACCGCAGGATATGGTTTTGCTAATAGCCAGGAAAAAACCCCAGCAAACGATCTACAAGGTGGATCGATTTTCGCAATTAAAGGCACTGGCTCTCGAGGATTTCTCTCTAATGTTTTTAAGTTAAACAAATAAATTCCAGAACTACCTACATATTTGCATAAAATAAATCTTAAAAATACAAAGTGTTCTTGTTCTCAGAAAAAAAGTTTAAAAAATAAAAATTTTGTTAATAATATTCCTAGAGTTTTTATAGAAAACGAGGTCCAAGAATTTTGTAAAGTGTTGAAAAAATCTTAGGCTTATTTAATGTAGCATTTTGCGAACTTTCGCACTATTTTGTGGAAGAAATTGTACTGTGTGTAACTGTCGATGGTAATGTGTACCTAATTATCACAATTTTTGAACAGATTTAAAAAATGAAAAAGTGAATTTAAAAAATGAAAGAAAAGATATTTTAAATCCAGAAATTTTAGACTTTAGATTTCCAAAGTGTTATTCTGATTTTATTGAAGTGTACCTTGTATCATTTTCTAATAAAAAAACACTAAAAGATAAAATTTTAAAGCATACATAGAAATTATTATAATATATCCAATAAAAAATCTTTAAAAGCCTTATCGAATTATTAATCTGCACTTATTGTGGCTACAGCTTATCCACTATTATTTAAATGATTTCTTTTCATAATTAAAAAACAAAAGACATGCTAACGAATGAATCTGATAAGTTAGATAAGTCTGATAAGTTTTTCATTCCAGGATTATATGTAATGTTAATAAAAGATGCTAAATCGACTTTTACAAGATGGCAAAAAGACATACAATGATTGATAGCAGCTGCAAATAATTGACATTAAACAGTCTGGTATCGCTTATCCACAAGTGTTTATAAGTTTTATCTCGCATATAGCCTATACTTTATGTATATATGTTATAAATCAGAAAGTTAGTGCATTCCAAGACAGCAAAAATCGAGATTGGTTTTATCACTTACTTTTCGCTTAGTGAGCAGAAATTCATTGAAGTTTCAAGAGTGTAACAGATGTAGACTCAGTATATTTTTTGTTCTTCTAACGTATCAGTATTGCAGTATGTATAATATATTGTGTGAGTCAGTTTATCACAGTCGTTCCACTCGACCACTTATTCTAACGGAAACTGCCGGCTGAGTGTTTTCTACAATGGCTACGTAAATATTATTTCTCCTTACTTCATAATATATAAGTTGATAAATTTTATTTTAGGTTGACTTTTGGCTTTCCTGAAACAGAATTAATGATAATAAGTTTCCACTTTTCAATAAAACCTTCAAATTTGCAAATAAAAGTTGAAATTTATATTGATGGTCTCTAATTTTCATCAGAAGATTATAATTAATTGTTGAATTGTTTTGATGTTTATTTACATATCTTAGAATTTTGATTTAAAGAATAGTTTTTAGTGCTTACTCTCTAAATCTGAATCAGTCAAAATTTTCACTGATTTCATTCAATGACCCATTTCTAGCTAATTCGTCAGTGAATTTTGATTAAATTTCAGTCAATTTCTCTAAAATTGAGTCAAAATTCATTCACTAGAATGGGTCATTGAATGCTAGATCAATAGGTATAGGTATCAATAGGTAGATCAATAGGTATCAATAGAATAGGTCATTGAACGCTAGAAATGGGTCACTGAATGAAATCAGTGAAAATTTTGACTGATTCAGATTTAGAGAGTAATATTTTTACAAGATTGATAAAAAAAGCGTTTAAATTCAAAAACTTGAATAGTGTCAGATCAATTTATTAAAATTCCTATGGAAAAATGCAATGTAAAATTTGATTCAAAAGTTTCTTAGTTCAGAGTCAAGTATGGCTGATGCTTTGAGTAGCTGCTTAGCAGAGAGATTAACTATCATTACGAACACAACCTTCAAAAAGAATAATATGCCTTCTTAGTGTTCATTATCGTTAGATTTTACAATGTTTTTAATGTAACTTCTATCATAGATGGTATGAAATTTATTGATATTAGATGAATTTATTGATATAGATGGTATGTATTTTATTGATATTACCAATCGCAATGTTAGATATTTATAATTCTGATAAAATTGTATGACAAGATTTAAAGCTAATAATTATGCTGCCTTGCTTTTAAGCTTAGCTTTTTATTAAATTTATTACTCTATCAAACTCAGGTTTTGAATAAGATTTAAGTGAATTCTATCACCATAATTATATATTGAAATACAAATCCGAGTATTTTTTTCATAAATAAGGATTGAACCACTTTATGTCGTTTTATTACATATGTAACCGAATTTAGGATAAAATTAAAATTACATACCACTTAAATTAAATACCATCTATTGATTTATTTATGAATCTCGATGTGTTTGAGAGTCATGGGCCAGTTACTTTTAAAAATTACCTACTTTTTCCATGGTAAAAAGTAAAAGTTTTCCAAAGTGAAAGTTACTTTTTAAAAGTAACTTCCTAAAAGTATACATTTTTCCATGGAAAAAATTAACTGCAATGCATTTCAACTACGAGGACCTCTGAGAAATCGCTCTCCCTTTTTTGAATTTACTCGGTAAAACGGAATCTGAGACTAGTGCCATTCATATCACCGCAAAGCTTATTTAATAACGCATCAAACAAGTCTACATTTATCGAAATAAAAAAAACTGTTTCGAAACTATCATTATCAGAAAGTGAAAAAGTACACAAATTTTACGGTCCTTTCAGAATGGTCAACTTTGAGACGTTACTGCTATCACAAAACAAAGGTAAAAAATCCGTGAAATTTTTTTGAGTTTCCTTGGACTTTTATATACTCAAAAGTGGAAAGCAAAGTCAAAAATACGCATTTTTTAACATTTAATTATAAAAAGGTTAGAAAAAGGTATCTCGAAAACTAATAAACCTACGGAGTTCATTCTTGAAGCTATTTGTACCTTATTTACGATCAAGAGAAATATATGCAATATAGTAGAAAAAAGCGTTGTTTAAGTGTTTAAAAAATTATTTTCTCTTTAATAAAATATGGGGGACAGTTAATTGTGGACAGACTGAGCTGCACAACATGGGGTCTGAAAACTCTGACCCTTTTTTTGTTACTTTCAGTACTGACGTCCTGATGCTGAAGAAACTGTAAACTGCATTTTTGTCAAAAATGAGTTTCTTATATTATATCTTATATCTATATATTCTTATATCGTTATAAAAAGATGAACCTAACTCTGCTAATCATTATTATAAATTGTAATTGAATCTCGAGATAACTAAGTCTCGATTTACATCGATTTTCGAGAATTAACTCTGCTAATCATTATTAAAAATTGTAATTGAATCTCGAGATAACTAGCTCTCGCTTTACATCGATTTTCGAGAATTCCTGATGAAGAAATAATACATCTACACAAAAGTGTAGCATATCTACACGAATTTCAGGATTTGAGACAAGTCTGAGCCCTTAGATCCCGGATAGAAAAACACATCTGCGCAGATGGTTTTTTTTCATGAGGATCTCTGTCTTTCTGCAGGCCGATTTCCTGATATTGAATAGCACATGTACATGTTAAGTTTCGATTCGAGAGTAACTTTGAACCGCCGATCCTTGTAAGAAAGCACATATACATTTTTTTTATTTTTGAAGCAATATTAATTATAGTTGATTAATAATATAATAATGCATAATTACTATAAATAATTATACAAATATAAATAATACATTATTAACCTTTTAGAGACCATCGTAACTGTTTATTGATATTAGAAAAATGTTTATTTTTAAAAATAATTCCTAAGCTTTTCATTTTAAAATTCCGAGAAAATTTCACAAGGTTTTGACATATTCACAAGAATAATTTTATCGTAAATGAAGGGAAGAAAAAATTTATAAATATAAATTGTTGTAAAAATACAACTTTCGTAAAAATAAAAATGTTGTAAAAATACAACATTCTTGTGAAAATAAAATGTAAAAAAAGTAAATTTTTTAATTGTTATTTTGTAATTATCATTATACATTATTAACTACACTTGTTATTTCAAACACTTATATTCTCAATTCAACTTCCAAGATTTTACACGTTTACAAAATTTTATCATCAAATTTGTATTTTTATCTACTTTTATTGTAAATTTGTTATAATAAATTTTTCAACACGGAGTCCAAAACGTTGCCTTTTTTTAAGAAATCAGGTTTTTTATTTTAATGACCTTCTACTCCTCACACTTTTTTATACATCAACCAAAGGTCAAAACTGAAGAAAGAGATGTTATTTTGAAATGCTATTCATTCAGTTAAGATTTTTTCAATTAAAAAAATTAAAGTGTAAACGTTATCTTTAAATTTCATATAATTTAAAAATATTATTCTGACAAAGTTAAAAACAATTACAAGTAATATTTTAAACATTTGAAATTTTGTATTGATTATATATATTTAAAAATAAATATAATTTGTTTTTTATAATATATTATTGTAAATAATTCATTTTAATATCTACTCTTTGCATCAATATATATATATATTTTCAGATACTTTCATATGAAGAAGTAATCAGTATTTTTATCAAAAAAATTGTTCAATTATACTATAAAGTATATTTTTCAGTATATTTTGAAAAAATAGGAAGGTTCAACTCAAAATCAAATTGGGGAATAATTTTTTGAATATTTTTTTTTTTTAATGAAGTATTTTTACCTTCAGATATTCAAATGAAAAATCTTACATTATTTGTAAAAAATTATAATTTATTTGATCTACCGAAACACTCCGAATATTAACCATTTTTTTCGTTACAAACAATTTTTTATAAATAGAATTTTTGCTTTAGAATTCGAATTAGTGAACTGAAAAATTA
>JBAGKK010024588.1:0-11279 GCA_037177015.1 Euceroptres primus | reverse complement strand
GTGATGAACATGGTGAAAGATTTCATCAAGATATCGCTACAATCGAGAAGAGGTACAAAGGTAAGTGGAGTGTGAAACTTTAGCAGACTACTGTTGGAATCTCATGACTGATGAACCAAATGCTCGACATCGTCGAGAATGCAAGAGGAAAAGTTTCTGATCACAAGCAGCAATTTATCATCATTTTCCAACAAGAGCTAACAATATGAAGAATAGATATTTTGAAGACGCAGTACAATGATTCGCTTCAAGTACGTGTAAACCGTCAAATTGGAAACTCTGTAGAAAGAGACAACTTCTCTGACATGTATCTTTCGAACAGTGATAGTCTGAACCCTAATTTTTTTTAAATTTCTTCGGCATTGAAAAACGAAGAAAATGACACCTGGAACAGTAGAGAAAAAAATTTTTCAGCTAGATATGCAGTTTTTTGTAAAACCACTTTTTTTCGTGTTTTTATCCGTTTTTCTAGATTATCTCGGCAACTCTATAAGATATCACAGAAACAAGCCCGCTGTTGGATTTGGCATTAAAAAATGCATCGAAATCATATATTGATTTTCATTGAAAAATTTGTTTACAACATTCTATTTCCTGATTTGTAATTTTTCAAAAAAATTTTTGATTAAAAAAATCTAGTAAATCTGACGTGCTGCAGAGAAATGGAGACCAGATTTGGATTCAGCACAAAAGCTACTCTGAAAATGACATATCTCATTCCATGTGCACATAGGTCACATTTTGCTGACCAGTGTTATCGAATGAAAGAGCTACATAAGGCATTCTGGGTAGAACGTAAATGGCTGTGATATAGTTTGTGTTGAATGTGTTAAAGATAGGCAACGTATGAGCTTAAAAAAGACGAAATTGAGGTTTTGAAATAATAGGAAATGTTAGTGAAATGACTAATTTTTCTTGAATAAGGAACAGTCGAATTTCTGAGCTTTGTAATAGGTCAAAAAGGGTTGCATTATGCGGGATAATATTACTAATCAATCTTGAGGGAATTAAGGATTGCAATAAAGGATGCCATTCACCATTAGTTGCAAAACTTAACATGCTAGTTAATTGTTTTAAACAGAGGATATATCGACTTGTTGGTTCTTTTATGTTGGTAATCCAGGAAGTCTCAAGTAGTTTATATAAATTGTTCATTGAGTTGGAAAATGTACTATGCCAATGTTTAAATCTATTTATTGTAATATTTGCACGAACGATCCTTTCAAAAACGCTTGATAGTAATATAGGAAAAATATATATTCCTTTCTCCTGCCAGAATAAAGTGGCATTGCCTGAAGTTTTCATTTTTAATAAGGCATTGTGGAAGTTCTGAGTTTTCAATCCTGAATTTAATATATTATTTAACATCATTTTTATTTCGTTAAAGAGCATTCGAATTTTTTATTCTTCGCCAGCAATATCGTCGGTGAAAGCATTTTTAATGCAATCGTCCTTGCAGTATATAGTAAATTCTTCAAAAGTTTCGAGTAATTGATCTCTAAAACTTAATATTTCATTGATATTTATATAACTGACAAGATGTAGTTTGCCCTTTGGGAAAGTGATATTTCCTAATGGTTAAAAAAAATACCGGAATTTGGTGGAAGAGGAGTTTGAATATAATGGTCTGCTTGACTTGATTGAACAATGAGTAGAATGATGACTGAGATTGTCCTCAGCATGCTGCTTCTTGAATTCCTAAAATAAAAGGATTTTTATGTTTACCATAAGATGAAACTCCGAACATGCAGTATGGAAAAGATGAATAGGTTTGGCTGTAATCAGAAAAGGAAGGTTAGCACGAATACTTATGAAATGTTAAAAACGTTGAAGATAAAACGTGCGTACAAGATTTATGGTTTTATGAAGGACTATGTTTTCTGGTAAGCTAAGTACTGGATTTGTTTTGGGATTGGATTTCTTTTTGAAAATCTTGTATCTTTTGTTTGTTTAAAGTGAGCAATCTTTTATCGTATGACCTCTAGTTAGGTAATATCTGCAAGACTTTCCCCATTGTAGTAATTTAGGTCGTGGATCTGTCTGTGTTCCTATTTCGCGAGTTTTAGAATTGATTGTTTTGTGATAAAGATCTTTTTCATCACATAAATCGTAAGTAAGCACAAAAAATCTTAGTAATTTTAGCGCTGCCATTTGACTAGCTATTATTGGAGAATAAGCAGATTCTTTCATGATTTTGACGTTAATTGAGCAATGAACAGTGTATACTGGAATCAAAAATTTTATTCTGAGAACTGTTGTAACCAATTCTGGCTGAGGGAGTCCTTACTCCATTGCGAAATTGTATAAAATTTGAATATAATTTTTATGACCTTGCATTGCTTCCGTACTGAGAGACACTGTACAATTATTCTCTATTATATTGGAAGTATTTTTTGATGTAGTTGATGTTGACGATGATGATGATGATGTTGTTCTTGATGGTCCAGGAAGATGAATGATTCGTGCTAATGCAGGATTTCCCTAAAAGAAATGTAATTTATCAGCAACGTTCATACGGGATTGGAGGTCTGTGTCCGCATTTCATACATCTTTTATAGGATTTAGGATGAGCAATGGATTCGGGTCTGATAGGGATGGATCTGATTGGTAATTTGTGTGTGTATCTTTTCTTTGGCGGGAGTGGATTTACTGTATTATTTCTCTGTCTTTTTCTATTTCAATTCGAGTCAATGAATTTTTGTGTCTCATCATCTTTTAATTTATTAATCAAGATATGAAAAACCTTACTCCCTGCTTGTATCATTGATTTTGTTCTTGTATTTCCTAATCCACTTTCTCTATAATTTTCTATTTTACAAATCGATATGTAGGTAGTGGCAGTAGGAGAGATTATAATGTGAAATACGGTAAACTGAGGTTGTGAGTATTTGTTTTCTTTGCAATATTTTTCTAGTTTGACCGAACGAAGGCAATAGGCCGTAGGTTTGGCCAAGAAGAGTATTTATCTACCAAATCAAACGTAGCTCCTTCTACGCTATTAACGTGATGAAAACTTTGCGGCTTTAGTTCCAAATCAACGTCAGGATCTAACAAGAGACGTTTGTTTGGCCAACCAGTGAAAAGCCTTGTGAGCCAAGGCGGTCCGTGCCCCCACAAGGGATGATCGAGAAGTTCTTTCGAACGATCCGCCGGGATGCAAAAACAGCAGGATTGTCCATAGTAGGAACATGAAGCCACTTAGCGTTAGACAATAATTCATGTATCAGGGAAATGCAATTCGCAACAAGGGTTTTCCAATTGAAAGGATGTTTCTTCAGCCAGCACAATACTACAGTAGAGTCGGTATGAGAGTAAATAGGTACACTTTCAAGATTCATCATCGAAGCAACATATTTAATAATTTTAACTAGAAGCCCAGCCCCACACAACTTTAATTTAAGGACGCTTATTACAGAAATAGATGCTATTTTAGATATTTATAGTAATAACGTGACCTGAGCATGACTAGTCTCATCAAGAATGCGTAAATATACGTTAACCGCATTTTAGTAGACGCATCTGCAAACGCGTGCAATTCGCAAATTGAATTCGATTTGAATTGACTTGTCCATCGTGGAATCTTTAACTGTTCTAAGTTGATAAGAGTTTGATAATATTCAAGCCAAGGAAACAGAAGATCATCTGGCAACTTTTCATCCCAATCGAGCTTACGCAGCCATAATTCTTGCATCAACAACTTTGCTAAAACTATCAAAGGAGTTAACCAACCGAGAAGCTCATATAATTTGGCAATGACCGAGAGAACTATTCTTTTAGTAGGAAATTGAATGGGCTCAGAATTAACCTTGATTTGAAAAGCATCAGACAACAGATCCCAACATAATCCAAGATCTTTTAACTGCACGTGTTCAGCAAGTGGAAACTCCAATGCATGTTCGTGCTGGCCAAAAGGCCAATAATTCGCTATCATTAGCGATCCACTTTCTTACTGAAAACCTCCACCTTCCATCATCTGAACAACTTGTGATCCAATTTGCTCAGCTTCCACGATGGCATCGGCACCAAATAAGACATCGTCAACGTAAACATTGTTCTCAAGAACATTTTGTGCGAGTGGAAAGTTTGAACCCTTATCGTGCACTAATTGCTTATTTACCCTATCAGCAAGATAAAGAGCAGATGCCGTACCATAGGTGACCGTGGCTAATTGATAAGCTACAATTTTCTTATCAGGAGACTGACATAAGATTCGTTGCAAGTCTCGATCTCTGTCATCAACAAGAATTTGTTGGAACATCATCTCCACATCCACTACATATACGTAGGGATGCTCCCGCGGCTGCATAATAATAGAAATTAGATCTGTTAAGATTTTTGGACCAAAGTGTAGATGTGAATTTAACGATGTGTTGTTAGAAGTAGGGCTAGAAGCATTAAAAACAATACACAAACGAGTCGTAATACTGGTCTCTCGAATAACGGGATAGTGAGGTAAATACACCGTTCGTGGAAAATCTTTAAGATTTTTTTTGTATTATCTAAACTCTCAATTTAGTCGTATGTCAGTTTTTAACAGAAGATTTCTATCTACGGCCGTAAATCAGAAAATCAACGTGCTAACCTGACCAATCAAGTTTAGAGTTTTAAGCTCCTCGGATGAAGTTAAATATTTAAGATTAAAACTTTTTCTGTGAAAAAAATCCTCTTACACTCCACTGGGAATCGAACCCAGGTCTTTAGATTGCCGGTCGACTGCTCTGACCACTTTAGATAATACAATTAATACATTGCTCTAGAAGCGCAATCTGTGAAAAAAAGTCTCGCGTCCTCTGTAGCTTAGTGGTCAGAGGAGTCGAGCGGCAATCGAAAGACATGGGTTCGATTCCCAGTGGAGTGCAAAAGGATTTTTTTCACATAAAAAGTCTAAATCTTTAAGATTTTCCGTTTGAACAACTTTCATGTGACGTAATTGTTCTTATTCGGACATAAAGTCACAACATTGCTTCAACAGATCAGGTTTTCCCGATAAGCGACGCAAAGTTCTTGAGAGCACTATTCTGGCTCTTTCAAAGGAATTACCGATATTAATCGGTGGCCCATTTTAAAATTTTAGGCGGACCATGTAACGTCCGGAATCTAAACGCCTAGGCCTATGTGTTGAAATAAAGTACTGTTCACAGCTGAGTTCTTTTTCATTTAAAGGTATTTTAATTGGGAGTTCTTCTAAAACCCAAAAACGAGCTAAATCCTCATGAAGTACGGCAGGTGTCGCGCCATGCATGGTGAACTGAGAAAGAAGAAACTACAGGTGACAGTTGATTTGAAACTAGACCAGAAAGGAATCTTATCATATCTCAGACACGAGATTTTTACTGCTCTTTCTGATGCGAAACAACACTTTGATTCCTGATCTAACAATACTCTAAATTTATAGATGCGACCATTATCAGTCCGAACGTTCGCCAGAGCCGTAGCTAAAAGAGTATTACCTGCAAGATTTGGAAAAATATTTAAAAAATTTACGGATGGGATTTCATGATTTATAGAGACATAATTTTTTTGCAATGCTACAATTACACTCTTAACTGAACTAGTAGAAGGTTGAACAATCTTATCTGTCTGATTTATAACAGCTGTATGCGCACTAGTCGACGCCGCAGTTTTGACAGTACTCTCTGTACTAATTTCATTCCGCGTTTCATAATGTAGTAGCGTGTTGTTTTCGTTGACATCTAGCACAATTTCGTTTGCTAAGACAGGAATATGGATTGTGCTCTGAAATTAGGCAACTGAAACAACAATAGTTCTGTTGTGCAATTTCTTCACGCTTATCAATTGACTGTGCCCTAAATTTTGAACATCTAAATAAAGGATGAATTTCTTTGCACAACAGGCACTTCGAATTGGCAAAGGTAACATGGTTCCGCACCGACGATGACCTTGAATTTTTTGATTCATCAAAAGATACATTTTTTGAAGTCTGAATGGACTCCAAAACACGAATACGTTTTTCTAAGAAAGTATCAAGTTCCTGCTAAAGACTCATTTGGTGTGTCGCATAATTTTCGGAGTTCTACCACCGCGTTAGGGGTCACGCTGGGAAGACTAATAAAAGATTGTAAATGAGCAGAAATCAACGCTCCTTGATTGTCAAATCTGTTCTTTAGTGACTCCCAAGTAATCGAAAGATTTGCATCGGTTATTGTAACATGTCTTAATAAATGTTCAGCTTCACTTTTTAGTGAAGATTTTAAATAATGTAACCTAGTTACATTAAAAAGCATGTCATTTTAATATAAGAGCATTGAGTCATTTAATATAAGCATTAAATAAATCCCTATAATTTTCCCAAACTTTATAATCCCCATTGAATTCTGGTTAAACAATCTGAGAAAGTTTGACAGTTAAAGACTCAGGTCTGACATTTGAAGTTACATTTAAGCTTTCATTAACGCTATCTTGAGGAATGAATAATTGAAGCCGCAACGACGTCTGTGGATCGTGAAAAACTTGAGTATTTCACAAAATCTAAATTTTTATTAATTGAAGATGCTTATATTAGTGCGCATGATTTTTTAATAAACTAAATTAGTTTATTAAAAAATCATGTGCACTAACATAAGCATCTTCAATTAATAAAAATGTAGATTTAGTGAAATATTCAAGTTTTTCACAATCCGCAGACGTCGTTGTGGCTTTAATTTGTAAATGTAAGCTCTCAAATTATTTCCAGAGTTGGTCGAGATGATCCAAGCGAGACTTGGCTGTCACCAGATTGAGGTTTGTCTTGGAAATTTTCTCGAAATTTGTCTCAGTCCGATTAAAAGACTGAGAAAGCTCTGGTAATTCAGACAACAATGCTTCCATTTTGACTTAATAATGATCTCACAACATTGAAACTAATAGGAGATCAGTTGATAACATCTGTAACTAGTTATCACAATTTAAAAAAACATGTATGCGAGAGTTCAATCGGCTAAAGTAACAAGTTAATAATAATCAAAAGGAAGAGACTTATCTCTTTAATTTCGACGAAGGCGAAGTATCTATTCCTCAATGTAAAGAAGAGAGGTGGTATACTGCGGTCCCAGTATGCGTGTATAAAAACAGGTTTCATGATCAAGCTATTCGATCGAAGGCGAGAGCAGCAGTGGTAAATTGAGTGTAAGAAGTAATTCGCAAGAAGGGAGAACGCCTTCTTCCTTGAGTTAGACGGTAGACTACTTGCCTAACGAGGAATCATTCTGACGCAATCGATGACGTCGGCCCTCTTCTTATCACCATCGTTGGGGGGAAGAACTTTTGGCGGGATACAATTCTCCGATCTTGTTCTTAATAAAGTGTTGCAATTAATGAAACTAGACACTCGTCGAATTTTCAGATGGCACAGGACACATCCTTTGTTTTATCCGATGAACAGTTTATGAGAATTTTAGCGAGGAAACGCGTTTTATGGTTTAGTTCACAGAGACGCCATAATCTGAAACGAAACCACGAGTTCCTCTTAATCTCTCATTCTGAAGATTCGCGGAAAATTCGAAAACCTTCTACGAAGTAACACGATCATTCTCCGAACTAACGTCATTCACGCGTAACACTGTGATAGTATAACTTAAGGCGCTGAGAACGGATACAATTATATAAAATGCGTGAACAGTAAGAAATAATTTTTAATTAATAGTGTTCCAAACATGATGTGGGAATCGCATGATTTTTTCAGAAATTGATTTTTAAAAATATAAAAATTTTTAAGAAAATTACCGAAAATTTATTAGAATTACTGGAAATTTTATTAAAATATAGGAAATATGTATGTGTAGGAAATATGTAAATATGTAGGAAAAACATGAGGAAATTCATGAAAAATGCAATTGGAATTTTTTCAGAAATTTATGGAAATTTCAGTGAAAATATACGGAAATTTATGAATATGTATCATATATTAATGTTATATATACAATGTAGGGTAGTCAGAAAAAAATCAAAGTGTAAAAAGTCGTGGGGCGGGGCGGCGCCGGTTTTAGGTTCCATTTCTTGAGCAAACTTTACCACAAAAGTTACGTGGTTCTTGCTCAGAGATGATGTTAGTATGCCCGTGATGGTTAGGAATCGGAAAGACGTTTTTGAGGCGAAGTCAACAAGGCTGAGAAATTTTGCTACACTAGCACTTAGGACTTGGACTCAAAGACTTTTCTTGCTGAGAAAATCGCAGCTGCTTTCCGAGCAGCCATAACCTTAAAGCATAAAATCATAGATGCTTGGGAACCAGTTGCAACTCTCTTGGCAAGAAGAGCATAACACGTTAAAACTTTGTTGCTTTGTAGTTTTAGTAAACAACAAACACTGCATTGATTCACCACACTTTTTATTTTATGTGCACCAATTAATGACCTTTTTCGGTTCCTCACAGATCGAAGAGAGACCATATGCAACCGATGTGCAAATCTCTCTTCGAGCCAAGGTTAGGCCGACCATGTGAAAGTCGGTTCAACTTTATGAGCCAAAGGTCGGGCCGATCAACGGTTTGATAACACTTTGTCGACCGTCGGCCCGACACTGGAAGCCAAAGTTGGGCCAGCCTCAAATGCCAAGGTTGGTCTATCCGTGAGGATTGAAGTTGGCCTAGCCTTGAGCAACAATTTTGGCGCAATTTTGGTTATTAAAGTTGGTCCAGAGTAGGGCCGACCCCATTGTTATGGTATTTTCAAAACAATTTTCCAGAGTTCTTTCGATAGTCGGTCCGAGTTTGGGCCAGAGTTTGGCCGACTGTCGCGTGGAGTATAGTTCCTTGCACTAGCAAATATTATGCCGACGATCGCGCCAACTTTCGCCCAGAGTCGGACCAACCGTCCTAGAACAGCAAATTTTTAATAAAAAATAAAATAGAAAATATTTTATTTATATTTATATACACTGCATAACCTACCCTATTTTTGTCGAAGAAAAACATTTTTCTTTTCGATACAAGGACCAGACCTCGAACGCCTCTGAGTAGAGCGAAATCGAAACTAAACACTCTAACCTCTGCGCCATGGAGGCTGATGGATACAAAAATATAATTGGAATATAAAGTTAAATATCTCTAAATATATCTTCGACAAACGTTGACAGCCATACTAAAGCTGATTGTCAGCCTAACTCTGGCCACATTGAGGTCATCGGATGAACTCTGTCGAATTGTTTTGAAACGACTATCATAATGCAGTCGGCCGGACTCTGGGTGAAAGTTGGGATGATCATCAATTCATGGTCCTCTCAATACACTTTGCTAGAGTTTACCGAAAGTCGGATCAAATTTGGGTCAGAGTTGGTTCGACAGCCAGAAGAATTCTGGCCTCCAATGTCAGTTGCTGACGTGGGCCAATCAGAGGTGGCTTGGTACTATCACTGCTGATCCAACTCTGGTTACCCAAATTCGGTTGCAAAAGTAGGGTCGACCTCGAACCGACGGTCGGGCGCAGTAAATCTGCTTGCATTGGCGAAGATCCAACCGACGATCGGCCCAACCTTTGCCCACCGTCTGACCGACCCAACCAATTTCTTCAGAAAAAAAACAATTCGCCGGAGACCATCCGACAGTCGGCACGAATTTTGACCAAAGTCAGGCAGGCAGTCAGGTGCACTCTGTTTTGATGTTTTAGCCAATATTACACCGAAAGTTGGCTCAGCTCTGGTTTGCACGATTTGGACGCCAAAGTAGGACCTACCTTGGGCCGACCATCAAACTCTGGAGGCCGACTGAAATTCGCACATGGGAAGCTGCGTTTGACAAATTTTTCACCCATCATTGATATTTATTAGAAAAATAAGTGGCCCTTGCATTTTTTCTTCACAAAAAATTGATCACATATAAAGTTCAGCGCCTGTATTTGACGCTTGTTGACAACAAATATCGCAAAATGTTCGATTAGCATGGCAAGCTAAAGAAAACTGATGGAAATTAGGACGAGGACCACTGTCAAAGTTGTTCTGAGACTAAAAATATGCTTACCTGAGTATTTTATTAAACATATGTATTTGCTCCTTTAAATTTCTGCTCGATAATTTCTGTAATGTACGTAAAGAACGATTGAGATTTATGAGTGTTAGAACCATATTCACTGTATGAAATTATTTTCATACGCTTTATTTCTTAACTCAATGAATACACTCGAGGCAAGACTCCGGTCTTGTCTTCGAGTCTCACTGATAGTATTAAGCACACTCATCATTTTTAAGTGCCAGTTATCTCCCTAGGCTGCATCGAAAGGAAGAAGAAAATTCTTCCTTATAAAATTTGTTCACTTTATCCGGCCGACCTGGACCGTCACATTATTTTCCTTTTGAAATTTTCATGTTTTTTCAGGGTACCATAGTGAATAAGTTTAATGAAATAACAAAGGTAACAGAGAGTGCATTAAGCATAAGAGAAAATTGTAACAAAGGACAGAAAAAAAGAATTGCAGTGTGTATAAGAGAATGAAAGAACGACAGAGTGAGCGAAAAAAGAGAGCGATAGGAGTGAGAGAGAAAGGAGTCACAGTGTACGAGAGTACGCATTCAAGCACTATCCATATTATGGACAGAGACTCGATTTTTTGTCCCCTTCCCACTCCTTACTGTCGGGATTATAGGACTTCGCGCTAGTTTCGATTCTCGGACGCGAACCACACATACAAGATTTCTAAATACTATTGGAACCAATACAACCATGCGCCTCAGCGAGGTGTCGCGAAACAAAGATGCACGGTGCGCCCGTTCCCTCACCTCGCTCCCTTCCCCTATCCACGTGCCGGCTGTTTACTCACAACGTTTTACAGGTTAACTCTTATACTTTCTTATTGAAAATCAAGGCAAGGCTCACCAATTAAATGAGAATCGAAGAAAAATCGGATGACATCCCTATCAGCAAAAATCATCATTGCAAGCATGGCAATTCCCACTATTTCTAATTTTTCCCACCATTGCCACTTTTGAACAATCTTAGTCTTCTGCTCTTCTAAGTTCTCCACTTAAGGACCCTGGCCCGGAAAATGCATGGCAAAAACGACTATATTAGTCCGAATCTTCAGACTAAAATAGACGTTCCCAACGTTATTTCCGGGTTTAGATGATACCTTATACCTTTCCTAAAGGCGCTCGACTCCTTTGGTACCGCAAATCCCAGGGAAAAGCAGGAAAATCCTTGATGAAAAAAGATCCTTGGCCAGCACATCTACAAACCAACACTACAACACAGTCACGTGTGGATTTTCCACAGCCCGCTCAAACAGGTCTCTTGAACCACAAAACTGCACTCCCGTCGGTTCACAAACAAACCTCACGCCCGAAATTACTTA
>JBAGKK010024577.1:0-11280 GCA_037177015.1 Euceroptres primus | reverse complement strand
AAATTGAAAAAATGAATGAGTTATGCAAAAACCTGTACGGTATAGAAGATAATAAAAGATCTAAAAGGAAGGAAATTGTACCACTGTATCTAAGCAATGAAAAGTCAAGATTTCCTACCATTCATCTTTTGATGATTGAAAATACAAATCTTTACTTGACCAATTTTGATGAGAAGAAATTAAATGATATGAATCTGATACACCATTCTGCTTGGGTTAAAAACTTATCTCGATTAGTAAAATCTCAGATTACAAATTCTAAGTGTCGTACATTTTTGTGTAACAGAAACCTCTGTCACTTTAAATTAGAAAAATCTTTACAGAAGCATATATTGGATTGGGAAAACATGAACAAATGTCGAATGATATTGCTCAAGGACTATGAGAAAATTTTGAAATTTAAAAATTATAGATTTAAGGAAAAAGTTCCATTTGCTATTTTTGCTGATCTTGAGTGTCTCTTGCAAGAAACTTCCGATATTCAGTCAGATACAGGACCGAATCAAAAGCATGTCCCATACAGTGTTGCGTATTATTTACATTGCCGCTTTGATGATTCTCTCTCAAAGTTCGAAATTTTTGTGAAAATCATTGCATAAAGTGGTTCATCAAAGAGTTACATGAAACAGAAAATATCAATTCTTATTTTACAAATGTTGTGCCAATGGAGAAACTGACTCCAGAGCAAGAAGCAAAGTTTGTCTGCTCAAAGCTACCATATCTGTGAGAAACCGTTTAAACAAGATGACGCAAGACATTAAGACCATTGCCACTTTACGGGCAAATACCGTTGCCCAAATCACCAAAGCTGTAATGTAAATTACAAAGACTCGCACACTGTACCGGTGGTTTTCCACAATTTATCGGGATATGATTCCCACTTTTTTATTAAAGCACTGGCAAAACAATTTGAGGGTGAAGTTAAATTATTAATCTTAAACATGGAAAAATACATCCCATTTATCAAATATGTTGCTAACACAAAAGTAAACCTTCGGTTTATTGATTCCTCTCGTTTTATGCCCAGTAGCCTTGAAAAATTATCTTCTTATCTGGGAAATAATGATAAAAAAATTAGTCTTAAATATTGTAATAATTCCGAGAAATATCAACTCTCAATCAGAAAAGGTGTTTTTCCTGACGACTATATTGATAATTGGGAAAAGTTAAATGAGCAAGTTACCACCAAAAAACGCATTTTATTCGAAATTGAAAGACAACGAAATTTCCGATGAAGATTACCAACATGCATGCAATGTTTGAAAAACGTTTAGTATAAAAACTTTGGGGAATACTCTGACTTGTACTTGAAAACCGACGTTTTACTTTTAACTGATATTTTTGAAAATATCAGAAAAAACTGTTTTGGAACCTATAATCTAGATCCCTTGCATTACTATACAGCTCCAGGACTTGCTTCTGACGCGATGCTCAAATTAATTGGAATTGAACTTAAATTATTAACGGATCCTGTAATGATACTTCTCATTGCGAGATCTATTCATGGTGGCGTAGCACAGTGTTCAAATAGGTATGCCAGAGCGAATAACCGATTTATGGTGCAGCAATGAGCGAATGTTTACCTTTGCTGGCTTCGAATGGGTACTTGATAAAAGATATCAATGTACAAAATATTACAGACGATTCACCAGTAGGTTACATTTTTGAAGTAGACTTGGAATATCCTGCAGAATTTAAAAAACTGTGAATAATAGGGGTGCCTCAGGTGGGTTGCCGGTTGTGGTCCCAAGAGTCATAAATAAAACTGAAAATTTTTTGGTGACTATGGTACATTGAAAATTGTTATTTATAAATTTATCTAAAAATTCTTTACGACACCACCCATAGGTTTAATTTAAAACCTTGCGAATAATAGGAGCGCCACAGTAGGGTTGCCGGTTGTGGTCCCAATAGTCAGAAATGAAATTAAAAATTTCTTGGTGACTTTGGTACATTGATATTTGTCACTTTTAAGATTTATCTATAAATTCTAATTGAAACCACCCCTAGTATTAATTTAAAAAGTTGTGAATAATAGGAGTGCCTCAGAAAGGCTGCCGGTTTCGGTCCCAATAGTCAGAAATAAATTAAAAAATTTTTCGGGGACTTTGGTACTTTGAAAATTGTCATTTTTGACATTAATCTACAAATCCTACTTGAAACCAACCCTAGGTTTCATTAGAAAACTTGAGAATAATAAGGGGGCCTTTTAGAGCGTTGCCAGTTGTGGTTCAAATAGTCAGAAATGAAATTAAAAATTTTTTGATAACTTTGGTAATTTAAAAATTGTCATTTTTGACATTTATCTAGAATTTCTTTTTAAAAACACACCTAGGTTTCACTTAAAAACTTGCGAACAATAGGAGTGCCTCAGGAGGTTTGCCGGCTGTGGTCTCAATAGTCAGAAAGGAAACAGAAAATTTTGTGGTGACTTTGTTACATTGAAAATGGTCATTTTTGACATTTATCTAGAAATCCTGCTTGAAACCACTCCTAGGTTTAATTTAAAACTTGCGAATAATAAAGGTGCCTCAGGAGGATTGCCAGTTGTGGTTACAATAGTCAGATGTGAAATTAGATATGGGAATCACTTAAAAACTTTTGAGTAATAAGGGTGTCTCATGAGGGTTGCCGCTTGTGGTCACAATAGTCAAAAATAAAATTAAAAATTTTCTGGTGACTTTGGTTCTTTGATAATTGTCATTTTTGACATTTATCTAGAAATGTTTTTTGAAACCACCCCTAGGATTAATTAAAAAATTTGTGAATAATAGGGGTGCCTCAGGAGGGTTGCCAAGTGTGGTCCTTATAGTCAAAAATGAAATTAAAATTTTTTTAGGGAGTTTGGTAATTTGAAAATTGTCATTTTTGACATTTATCCAGAAATTCTTTTTGAAAACACACCTAGGTTTAATTTAGAAACTTGTGAATAACAAAGATGCTTTAGGTGGGTTGCCGGTTATGGACACAATTGTCGGAAATGAAATTAAAAATTTTTTGGTGACTTTGGTACTCTGATAATTGTCATTTTTGACATTTATTTAGAAATTCTTTTTGAAACCACTCCTAGTTTAAAATTAAAAACTTTTGAATAAAAGGCGTGCTTAAGGAGGGTTGCCGCTTGTGGTCCCAATTGTCATAAATAAAATTAAAAATTTTTTAGTGACTTTGGTACTTTAAAATTTGTCATTTTAAACATTTATCTAGAAATTCTTTTCGAAACCACTCTTAGTATTAATTTAAAAACTTGTGAATAATAGAGGTGCCTCAGGAGGATTGCCGGTTGTGGTCACTATTGTCAGAAATAAAATTTAATTTTTTGGTGACTTTGGTACTTTTATAATTGTCATTTTTGGCATTTATCTAGACATTTTTTTAAAAACCACTTCTAGGATTCATTTAAAAACTTGTGAATAATACGGGTGCCTCAGGAGGTTTGCCGTTTGTGGTCCCAATAGTCAGAAATGAAATTAAAAATTTTTTGGTGACTCTGGTACTTTGATAATTGTCATTTTTGACATTTATCTAGAAATTCTTTTCAAAACCACTCCTAGGTTTAATTTAAAAACTTTTGAATAATAGAAGAGCCTTAGGAGGGTTGCCGGTTGTGGTCCCAATAGTAGAAAACAAAATAAAAAATTTTTTGTGGACTTTGTTACTTTAAAATGTCATTTTTGACATTTATCTGGAAATTCATTTTGTACAGTATCTAGCCCAAGATTTAATCTCAAAACGTGTGGATAATAGTGGAGTGTTGTTGGACGTGATCTCAAAATTTAGAAATGCAAATAAAAATTTTTTGTGGACTTTGGTACTTAAAAAATTGTCAGTCTTAAAATTTATCTGGAAATTCTTTTTGCAGTTGACTCAAGGTTTAATTTCAAAAGTTGTGGATAATAGGAGAACCTCAGTAGTGTTGTGGGATGTGATCGCAATTGTCAGAAACGCAGATGAAAATTTTTTGGGGTCTTTTATACACTGAAAATTGTCATTTTTGACTTTTATATGGAAATTCTTTTTGAAACCTCCCTTTTGTTTAATTTTAAGACTTGTGGATCCTAATAGTCTAAAATGCAATTAAACATTTTTTAGGAACCTTGATACTTTAAAAATTTTCATTTTTGACATTCATCTGGAAATTATCTTTAAACCAGACCTAGCTTCAATTTCAAAAGCTGTGGATAACAGGATTAAGTCAGAAGGGTGTTTCGGATTGTATCTCAATAGTCAGAAAAGCAGATAAAAATTTCTTGGAGAGTTTGATAATTTGAAAATTGTCATTTTTGACATTAATCTGGAAATTCTTTACGAAAATACACCTAGGTTTAATTTTAAAACTTGCATATAATAGGAGTGCCTCAAGAGGTCTGTTGGATTTGCTGCCAATGGTCACAAATGCAATTAATACATTTTTGGGGACTTGTATGCTTTCAAAATTGTCATTTTTTACATTTAATTGGAAATTCTTTTTAAAGCCAGCCCTAGGTTTAATTTTAAAACTTGCAGATATTAGGGATTACCACAGGAGGGCTGTCGGATGCAGTGCCAATATTCAGAAATAAGATTAAAAATTTTTTGGGAACTTTGATACTTTGAAAATTGTCATTTTTGACATTTATCTGGAAATTCATTTTGAAACCACCTCTAGATTTGAATTTTAAGCTCGTGGGTAATAGGTTTGCCTCAGGAGGGTCGTTGTATGTGATGCCAATAGTCATAAACGCAATTAAAAATTTTTTAGTGACTTTGATACTTTGAAGATTGTCATTTTAACAATTGTCTGGAAATTCTTTTTGAAACCACCCCTAGGTTTAATCTTAAAACTTATGGATAATAGGGGTGCCTCCGGAGGGCTGTCGTATGTGATGGCAATCGTGAGAAATGAAATTAAAAATTTTTGTTGGTACTTTAATACTTAGAAAATTGTCATTTTTGACATTTATCTGGAAACTCTTTTTGAAACCAGCCCTAGGTTTAATTTTAAAACTTGTGGATAATAGGTGTGATTTAGGAGTTTTTTGGCATGTGATTCCAATAGTCAAGGCTATAATTAAAAATTTTTAGGTGACTTTGGTAGTTTGAAAATTGTCATTTTTGACATTTATCTGCACATTATTTTTTAAACCACCCCTAGGTTTAATTTTAAAACTTTTCGATAATAGTGATTTCGAAACCCTGTGATTAATTCCTTCTCAAAATGGGGTTGAGAAAGTATAATCCAAGAGACGAATGGTCACGCGCTAATAAATGTTGAGCGCCACGTTATTTTAGGGAAATAACGAAACCAAAACCGCGTTGCGGCCCGTTATTCCTTTAACTCAAGAATAAATAAGGCAAATTTTATGGTTCAAAATAGATATGGCACAAGAATTTATTTTTAACACAATTTCTCTTTTAACAAAGTACAAAACCTCAAACTTACTCGGTACAACTTTTGTTCCATTTGCAACTCTCGTCGCTAGCCAAAAAAATCAATAGGTACTTTTGAATAATTATCAAACAGTTTTGCCTATCTCGTTCAACATCTCGTTTAACTAGCAAGGGGAAATATACGTATGTCGTACAAAGTCAAACTGGGATTGGCTTGTAATATAACAACATTTGCCACTCGATTGTGGTTAGTAGATTCGGACTTCAGATCGTGATGGTTGGCTAGGTAATTTATTCATCAGCGACCCTGGGAATGGACAATTTCGAACAGTATTTGTTCTTGATTTGATTTGGCTGAACGCAATGTACCTCTTGTAACTCTTTAAATTTTAAGAGGATAGGTCTTGGGGCTCGTGAGCCTATTCAAAGGTGCTTGTACTGACGCGACATTCTTTAAGTGTCTGTGGTACCAGTTGATGAATCCACAGAAACTTCTAAACTCCTTTCGGTTAGTTGGGCGCTTCATTTCGAGGAAAGCAGCTATTTTAGTCGGATCGGGTCTTAATCCATCTACGTCAACCATAAAACCTAGAAAGCAAACTTTCTGCCTTCCGAAATGACTCTTTTCGCGATTGATCCCAAGTCCGACTTCGGCGAAAACCTCAAATACCAAGTCTAGCACCTGTAAGTGTTCATCAAGTTCGTCACTTATGATAATCCAATCGTTCAAGTACGCAAAGACTTTGTTTGTCCATTTTTTCGGTAGATTGCGTTCACGGATTTTGTGAACAAGGATCTTTTTTACTAGGTCCATTATTCTTTGGAACGTACTAGGAGCACCGCACAAGTCATAAGGCATTACTAACTACTCAAAGAGACCAAGTCCTTTAACTACAAACGATGTATACTCAATTGAGCCCTCATCCATCTCAATTTGATGAAAATATTCACATCTATGTTTGATATTAATTTAACATTATGTAAAGCCGTCAGGATAGCATTCATCTGAGATAATGGGTAGGCGAGTTTGATGGTAGGCATACTATACATTACTATATTGATGAGGAAGATGTTGCCGAGGAAGGCGAGGATAGTTCATGTGTGAATGAGATTCATGTAGGTATGAAGTATTATGTATAACTATTATGTAAGTATGAAGGGGTGGGAATGCCAACTGCGGATGTGCAGGTCTCGAAAAACCAATCACTGGGCCAATATTTTCGGTTTGTGGTGTATTTTCGGGAAATAGATAGTATTGACCACTATATCCACGAGAATCATGAGCAGGTGGTACCAGATCCACCTGATCAGGTTGTAGGTTTCGCTATTCCCCAACTCTAACGGCTTTTATGTTCGCATAAGTCGGCTCAGGAGAGGGTGTATGGTACAAGGCCGTTTCCAGGGAAACGTCCCTTGAAGATAAGCTGGAAACTTGAGATGGAGTGCGAGGAAGATGAAGTAACCTCCTATTTATGCGGGGTGGAATTGGTGGTAAGCACCGCCAATTCCACCCCGCACAAATAGGAGGTTACCTCATCTTCCTCGCACTCCATCTCAAGTTTCCAGCTTATATTCACGTGTCAAGCGACACGAGGAAGTGTCGTCTTGGTCCCGTTGTTTACTAAATGTGACCTTTGCCGATTGGTCTCCAAGAGTTTCTTCCCTGTCATTCTTTGCAGGTGAGATGTTCTTATCTCTCGAACGAAAGTTAACCGAATTCCTATTGAGGGAACGAAGTATGGTAAATGGCGTGAATGGTCGTAAGGCGTTACGAAATGACCATGTGGATGCAAATTCGCTGTTTGGTCTCCAAATAAGAACCTAAATTACGTGACGTCAAGTAAGTATATTGGGGGTTATTTAAAGCCATGAGTAGAGGTTGAAAATTTACTGTCAAATCTTGAACCCGTCGCTTCAAAAGTTTAATCTCTTCCAAATGTTCAATCGTTCCTCCGTCAATTCGCGAATAGCTGATAAGTGTTCGCGATTCATGTCCCTATTAGCAGGAGTCGATAAAATTCCCCGAATCCCTGTAGAACGGAAAGAATTAACAATTGTTGCTTTGGCAGTAAAAACCGTAGTAGTCTTTGCCGAGGTGTTACTTTGTTTTAGGGTTAGAAAAGCGGTCTTTGGAATCGTCTCTGTGCACGTAACCGGTGGTGACGTCGTTACTAAATTGTCGACGGACAGAATATCGGATTGTAAAGTAATAGCAGTCACAGTTGGGGCTATAGATCATGCAGAAGTCGCGATATCGCTGAGGTCTGTGTCAAAAGGCCTAATTAGTTTACCTTTCTTATGCTTAGATCTCTTAGGTTTTTGTGCTCGGTTTCTATTAAGCTCATCCTGCGAACGCGACTGACGTTCATGGTTGGGCTAGTTTCTGGGTCATTAATTAATTCCAAGCTCTGCCGCTCTTGATCAAGAACATTAACCACGTTCGAAGATTGTGGTGGGACAACACTATAAAATTCCTCCCTCCCCCCCAGGTGCAGGTCATATTGGCCTATCATCGGCGGAGCTGAGACTTAAATATCTGTTACGGGATGTATTATCTTTATTTTCACGACTATCCATTTTCCTGCTGAGAGAATTAGACCAAGAACGCGTGACTACAATTTGATAAATCCGCAATGCTCAGTGCAGTAGCGTATTAATCCGTGTCTTTTTTTTCCCAATATCAGTATTATTGCGTTTATTCTTATTACTTCATTGTTCATGAAACTTAAGACTTGTCTATTCCACAGTCAATAAATTTCAAGTGTGAATTAATTAACTATCTCATTTAATTCCAGTTTATTTTCTAATTAGGCAAGCAATATCTAAACGTGAAGGAAGCAATAAATGAAATGAAGAAGGTGTGACTCAGTGTTTAGAAGAAATAAAATACATAATACAATATCTATGCAAAATATTTCAAACATTCCTCTGGCGTTTTGATTTTAACATCCAAAAGGTTCAGTTACCAAAGCGTATCGAGTTTTAATTATCTACTCGATATAATATTCGTTTAAAGTCGCTGATTGAGACCAGCCCAAGAAATCCAAATGAAATTAAAATTGAATGATTTCTTTACCTATCTCAATTCAGATTATGTTATTACGAATACAAGACAAAATTACAACTTTGATACTTTAAAAATTGTCATTTTTGACATTTTTCTGGAAATTCTTTTTGAAACAACCCCTAGGTCCATTTGGGGTTGCCGTGTGTGATCTCAATAGTCAGAAATGCAATTAAAACTTGAAAACTGTCATTTTTGAAAGTCAGAAATGCAATTAAAACTTTGAAAACTGTCATTTTTGACATTCATCTGGAATTTCTTTTTGAAACCATCCCTAGGTACATTTAAAAAATTTGTGAATAATAGGGGTTCTTCAGGATGGTTTTTGCATGTGATACTAATAGTCAGAAATGAAATTAAAATTTTTTGTGCAAGGAAATTGTTGGAAATTTTGTGCAATTTGAGCGACCGTCTCTTAATAAACTTGTCCAAAACCTTCTTGCTTCGGGTTTTGCAAGTGCCACCTGTAAATTTTATGTTCTCTGTCATTAGCTATTCAGATGAAAGTATGGAGAAGTATTCCCCTTTTTCTTTCTTTAATAATTAATTTGATCCTGAAGTATCTACTGGGTATTCGGTCAGGGAAAACGGAAAATGAAGGTCATTAACAAATTGGAAATCCGTAGCAGGCAGGGCGACTTCTTCTCTAGTTATCGCTTGCCAAGACGGAATTTCTTGAGTCTCAAAAAGTTTTCGTCTCGGGACGTTTTTATTACACTTATTCGGATAGGGTCGACTACTTTGGAATGAGCTTTCAAATTTCTGGATATTTTTAACCCAAAATTCGTCAACGTCTTCACTTGTCGTTACGTTAATATTTCCCACGTTATCGCTAACATTTCCTGAAGGAACTGAAATTTTGGGTAGTAATCGAACCTTTTTTTTATGCTACCTTTTTTTTCCGGGTGCTAATACGGAGCATGAATTAAATAGACTATTTAGTCCTGAATCAAGTTTTGATTAAATTGTTCGGAAACCAAATTTTTCTACCTTCTCGGTACCCCGGAAATTAACTCTATTTCCTTGAGCGCAGCCCTTTATTTGTGGAAACTAAGCAAGAGCAAGTTAAGCTCACCGCTTTGTCAATTTTAAATAACTAGGCAAGAGCGCGTTAAGCACACAGCTTTGTTATAAGCAAGAGCGCGTTGTGCACACCGCTTTAAAATAAAGTGATTTACACACACCACTTTTAGATTGGAACTTCCTCAGTGCCACCGAAATGTATGTCTTTAAAAACCCATGGAAGGATTACGATAAATAAAATCTATTTTGTTAAGATTTTTTTAAAATGTTTCTCTTTTAGCGTCAAGTACTAAAATACGTGACGAATTTTGAATAAGCGATAAATAAGGTAAAATTCTCTAACAATTACACAATTAATCCAAACATAATTTCAAATACAAGACAGAATGATCGGAAAATTTTTGTGATTAGTCTCGTTAGAGTTTAGAGCCTGATAGAATTTTTTGTTGAAAATAATGTCAAAATTAGAAGCAATTCCACCGCTGCCACCAGAAAAGCCAGCTGTCACGTTTCGTTGTCAAAATATTGCGAGTAAATTGAAATAGACACTCTCAAAAAGATACATGACGGTTGAAAACACAATGATTGTCACTAAACGTGGCGCTTGCTGAACGCGGTCTTCCGCCTATTTGGCGAAATCGTCTTGCGTGGATGAGATAATTATTAAACTTCGGAGACGTTGCTTTTTCAAAAAACAAGTTAGTAAGGCTTGTTATTATGTATTATTGTGGGGACGTTGTTTCGCCGGATTTATGGGATTCGTTGTGACAGTATTTTCAAAGGAAAGGATTAGAAAGAGAGACACAGTTCTCGAGTAGTCTTTGTTTTCAAAATACAAGGGCTAGGTTTCTATGATTAGAGATTTTAAACCCTTGGTTTGAATTAGTTCAAATAAAGATGTAATTACGTCAATTCACCTTCACTATGGACTCTACACCTACGTTATTTTACGGAATTTAGTAACGAGTTTACTTAACTATTGGTTTCTCAGGTAAGAACTCTGACTCGGCAAAAACGCTTTTAACACCGTTTTTCGATGGAACAGCAATTAAGGGTCGATTGAAAAATGACGGGACAATTTTTGGAGTAGGGGATGTCTATTGGTATATTAAAGATGCAAGTTTTTAGGAGTAGGGCAGAGTTTGATTGCTTATGTGTGTGGTAAGAGGCAATTTTATTACCTAATGGTGGGAAATGATATTTGTGTGGATGGTAGGGGGGAACCGACCTCTTGATCTCTGTTGATATGTGTGGCCGTGCCTATGCAATATGCATGTATAATGTACGTTGTGATATGCCTGCCGTGTGACTCCTTAGAATATATTCCTACAGCAAATATTCCCGAAAATGAAATTTGCCGATACTAAAAATTGACGACATATTAAGCTTTCCGAATGTTAAAATATCAGACAATATTTTATATTCACGAATTGTAGGATTGCAAACTCTTTGAATTTTCGACAAATTAAATTCTAGAACCGATAAAATTGTCGGCACTAAAATATTAACAATAAATAAAATCTTTAAATATAATTTTTTATTGCCGGTCGGTTACTCTGGCCACTAAGCTACTAGAGAGATCAAGAATTGATCATTTTTCACAGTATACGCACTACATGCTAGATGTTAAATGTAAGTAACATCTAGCATGTAATGCGTATACTGATCAAATCTCGATCTCTCTAGCTTAGTGGTCAGAGTAACCGACCGGCAATCGAGAGACCTGAGTTCGATTTACTGGTCAAAAAAATGTGACCTATGTGCTCATGGAATGAGATATATCATTTTCAGAGTAGTTTTTTGTGCTGAATCCGAATCTGGCC
>JBAGKK010024555.1:0-11281 GCA_037177015.1 Euceroptres primus | reverse complement strand
CCTCTATATGATCTTATATCGAGAATATTCGTATGGTGGCGTTTATCTATTAGAACGTGATCTATCTGATTGTACGTAAGACCGTCAGGATGTTGCCACGTCATCTTATGGATGTTTCTGTGTTTGAAATAGGTGCTTTTAATAAGGAGATTTTTTTAGGCCAACTTAAGTATTTTTATTATTATTATTATTACCCATATACCTATGGATGCCACAAATATATACATTTTCCTGACATAACCATCACTCCTTTGTTAATGCAACTATTTCCATGGTTCTGATATACAGAGCTTACGTGTTATCTCATCCACTGCTGTGGTTGGCTTAACCATAGCTTTTTCATGACACAGCAATATCCCAGTCATCAAATGACTATGGATGCCACAACTGTTGTTATGGCTGGTATATATTTTTCAGTAGACTATGGTTGAGGCATCCATGGCTAACCATACCTTTCTTTCCGTGTGAGAAAGGATAAAATGACGTTTTTAAATTACTGAGTGTTACAAGAGCTCAAATATGAATTTTCTTGTTAGTCATATAAGAAATATTGAAAGTAATTATTTGCTACATGTACAGTACCGGAAAACATTATGAGACCACCTGTTTTTTATCAGTTGCATAAAATCAGATCATTTTGATAATACACAAATTGACTCTTAAAAATGTCCAGTATTTCAAGAGTTATTCGAAATTCAAGGAAACTTTAAAATTTGGACTTTTTTTGGCAATATCTGTTTAAGAAATTCACAAAATCACTTCATATTGGAGTCATTAGACACAGAATTTTAAAAACCTTTCGTGCTATTTTGAAGACAAAATTTTACTTTATGTATTATCAAAATTATCTGATTTTATGCAACTAACAAAAAACATATGGTCTTATAATTCTCACCGGTAATGTACATCTGATAAATCGGTAAAAAATATAGATTTATTTTCATTATGTTTGCTCCTAAACTAGGATTAAGAAATCAGCACCTCCTAACTTTGGATGGCTGTAGCTCAGCAGAAAAAACTCGCAGCGGATTCTGATAAAGAGTATTTGAATCTGTAATGTTTTCTGAATCGTAGGGTAATTTATTAATTGTTGTAAAAATTTGTAATCAGAGCTATAGATTTAAATGCGATAAAAACTGACGTTTTTTAGGTCCGCTGTTCGGCAATCCGTAGTTTCATCTGAACCCATAGCAAATGATATAATGGAAAAAATTTGAAAAAATTCTGTTATGTTCTATAACATTTTCGGAATGCAGTAGCGGTTTTTTTAAGTTTTTAGAGTATTAAAAAATCTTGTTTTCACAACTATTTTTGTTGAAGAACTTTATTTTTTAGTTGAATGCAGCTATCGCGCCGTTTATTGACTCAAAGTGTCGGTATAATGATCGCCGATTGATATTCTCGCCTTAAAAACATAATAAAAATTATTGTTCGGGAGAAATAACATATCGAATATTTTGCCTCATTAAACTCAAGAATGCTCGAAATATTATTTCTTCCAATCAACAATTTTTATTATGTTTTTAAGGGAAGCATAGCAATCGGTGTTCATTACTCTATATTTTAAGTTATTAAACGATGTGATAGCTGCATTCAACTTCAAAATAAAGGCTTTCAACAAAAATGGTTGTAAAAGCAAAATGTTTAAATCTCTTGAAATTTTGGAACCTATAATGCATTCCGAAAATGTTATAAAACATGCCAGAATTTTTTCAAATGTTTTTCCATTATATCCTTAGTTCTGGGATCACATCAGATGATAGTATGGTTTTCAGAGAAACGGACCTAAAAACGTCATTTTAACGCATTTCAATCTAAATAAAAATTTTTGACAGCAATTAGTAAAAATTATGTACATAAATCATTTTTAGAATTTTATACTAGATTTTTGTCATCTTACACAGAAAGAATTTCGGCACAGCAAACGTACTTACTAGCACACCAGCAGTCCTAAACGCTATGACGAATCTTGTCCATTCGTTTGGCACGGCTGATGTGCCGTTCTGAGACAGCAGACGTGTTGGAAGGCACAGAAGCTCTATATATTTCGGTTGTCGCCTTAGTTTGGCGCGTCTGATGCGCCAAAATCGGTATTTTACACACCTGTGGTTTGCAAAGGGCATAGCCAGGTAAGCGTACAAAATCTGCGCCAGCACGTATTAACTTGAAATTTTTGTCATAGGTTCGCATCCATGTGAAGTAAAATTTCTCCCAATGATAATCCTAAAAATTCATTTTTGTGAGAATTATGGAGGGGGAAGGAAAATTAAAAAATTGGTTTTTCTTGAAAACGGCTTGACCGATTTTGAGGAACAAAATATATCTTGTAGACACTAATGAGGCTATTCAAAAAAATAAATATAAACTTTCTTGAAAAAAATTACAGGTAAAAAAAATTTTGAATTTTTCAAATTTTTTTCAGGTAATTTTCTAGAGTGACCACATCCATATTTTACATAAACATTTCTTAGAATATCCTTCATAACATATATTTTTGTTGAATTTTTTGAAGGGGTGGAACATTTACAAAGAAATGAAAATCGTGCATGCCTATCCAAATTATAGTTTCCAGAGTTCTCCACGAGTAGGTTGCAGTACGATTTTAAACTCCTTTCTCCAGGGTGCTTTATTATTGCGGGTCCCCTCGCTTCTCACAAATCGAGGTGCTTTATTATCGTGAGTCCCCTAGCCTCTCACAAACCAGGGCGCTTTATTATCGTGAGTCCCCTCGCCTCTCAAAAATCGGGGTGCTTTATTATCGTGAGTCCCCTTGCTTCTCAGCAATTCAGAATTTTCTTAATCCTCATCGCTATCATCATTAATCACTGCAGTGCAATGTTTTTTAAAAATATTACGCTGAGTACTTGTGCTGGTTGAAGAATTTTCGACAAATACCTAGCATGAGAGAGGTAATGCCCGATGGCAGCAATGTGTGAGCAGTAGCCAACTTTTCGTCTGCCATTAGCATATTCGCATGCATAGTGTGTTACTCCGGAAACACCAAAGCTGTTAGTCCTGTATTTTATAAAACATCTATATGATGCCCGAGAAATGTATCGGAATTGTACTTTCAACTTAAGTACATTGGGTTTTTTTTATACGTACTCAAGTGTCAGTTTGCCATCCTTATCTACCTTTCTGCTTAATAAGATACAGCTTGAGAAAGCTGATAGCGTCTAGTGAAAAAGATCGTTAAATCTGTTTCACTCATTTCTGTAAAATCAAGAATTTCGTCTGATGTGACTGTTTTGAAGGGAGTTTTTCGACGTATCTATCCTTTCTCCTCTGCCTCAATAGCTAATGTATTTTCGACATCTTTTTGTGCATTGATTCTTTGTAACATTTGATTTGAAAGTTCTTTGTCAGACTTCAGCCTTTGACCGTAAGAATTATTAAGAAATAATGCCCCTCTAAAATAGATTCCAATTTTTGGTACCAACTTATTGTCTATTTTATGGTCCAGAAGACGATACTTTTGTTTGAGCATACCATGAACAGCTTCAACTGCCCATCGAATTTGAGTCACAAAACGTGACTGGTTGGATTCTTCTGTTGACAATTGTTTTCTTTTACCTTTTAAAGCAGACATCAGTACTTTGACATTTTTTTATTCGAAATCTTTAATTACGTCACGGAAACCTCGATCAAGAACAAATACGTCATTCGTCCTCAAAAACTTGCATAAACTATTTGGATCTTTAATGATGGTTTTTATGATATCGGCATCATTTTTATTTGCAGGAAACGGCCCAAGCATGTTCACTATCCATCAATCGTACAAATTGTGAAGCGCTCACAAAGAGGAACTTTCTTCTGTCCAGAGAAAGATTTTCTTTGATACTCATTATTTGTACTTTTCTGATGACGCGCATACGTACCATCATAAATCAGAAGCAAATTATCCTAAACATCAAACAATTTTTTTTTCAATTTCTGTCGTATGGTTTTGAATAATATTATCCCTGTTAATAGAATTTAAACTAAAACGAAGTGGCAGGACGTCTTTTTCAAAAGATTGAATTATACTTTTAGAATATTCCGAAATTGACTGCTCATTATCTATGTTCAATATAGAAGCTAATAGTTTATTGGGATTTCTTGTACGTAGTTTAAGAAGAAACACGACAAGAGCTTGAATCACTGAACTAGATTGACTATTACGCAATGAAGTCATTAAGTCTTTTATTTCAAGAAGATTTTCCTAAGGTAACCCAGTGGCACGAAGATTTTCTTTTTGATATACGATTGGACTCGCGCTTCTGCAGTAATGACAGTTATATTTTTCATAGAGAAACAAATGCAACAGTATTTATGAGTCGCAACTGTCCTCTGGATAGGAATTTCAAAGTACTCTGCCTCAGAAACAGCTTCCTTCGATTTCACCTTGACTTCGAATGTAGGGTCATCGGAAGTTGCGTCAGAGGGAGAAAGATCTGTTTCAGTTTCACAATCGGGACATTGCGCCTGAATGATTATTGCTGCCAAGAAACAAACAAAGATCTCAAAATTAGATGGCACATTCACTAACGAGAATTGAGCACAAGGAATAAATGAAGATCGCAAGAGACACTTGCAATAATTGAAAGATCGCAATAAGTAGTAAGTTCGTTAAAGTTATCTTAGCAAATAAATAAAATAGAGTAGAGGAGAGAATAATGACCAAGATCAAATGAAGGTCGCAAGTGTGGATCGGCGCACGTATAGGAATGAAAAACAGGAAACAATTGAAAATAAAACAATGGGCTGGCACATAAACGAAAATTATGAACAAGAACAAATGAAGATCGCAGAGTGGCATGACGCATGAACGAGTAATACTAACAAGAAACAAACGAAGAGCTCAAGATTATAAATAAAATTATATTATAAAAGGCTCATGTGTTCTGGCTAATATGCGGTCGGGAGCAGTGTACCATAACGGTGCGCAGTGTTGTATGCGCGACTTTTATTTTTTTTGACATTGTTCGATCCTTTCAAAAAATTCAAAAAAAATATATGTTATGAAGGATATTCTAAGGAATGTTTATGTAAAATATGAATGTGGCCACTCTAGAACATAACCTCAAAAAATTTTGAAAAATTCAAAAATTTTTTTTACATGTAATTTTTTTCAACAAATTTTTTTATTTCTTTATTTTTTGGAATAGCATCATTACTGTCTACAACATATATTTTGTTCATCAAAATCGGTCAAGCAGTTTTCAAGAAAAACCAATTTTTTAATTTTTTTCCCCCTCCATGACTCCCACAAAAAAGATTTTTTAGGGTTATCATTGGGAGAAATTTTACTTCACATGGATGCGAACCTATGACAAAAATTTCAAGTTAATACGTGCGGGGGTAGATTTTGTATGCTTACCCGGCTGTGCCCTTTGAAGATGAAGGTGAATATTGAAGGTGAACTTTGAAGGTGAATAACTTTATAGCAAAGCAAGATACAACTATAACTTAAAAATATTTTAAATTATATGAAATTGTGCGAAAAATAGCCACAGAATAATCCTATTCACCCTAAAAAACCACCCTGTGAATACTAAAATAGTGTTTTTTTAGGGTGAATAAAAGGGTGTTATCAAGGTGGAGATTATAAAACTATTGGTAATTTGCATCCTTTAAACAGTTTCTAATGAAGAATTAGACATTTCATTTGACCTTAATATACATTTTCCAACTTATTCACACATTTCCAACAATCACTCTTTTCACAATTTTAATTATCTCGGAAACTTTAGAGGGTGTGAGGCATGTGTTACTATTGACCAATATTGCTCAAATTTTGAGGGTATCATTTTTTCAGGTCCATTGAGAATTTCAGGGGGCGGCATGACAAAAATTCAAAAATCAATCTTTCGCTGTGCACACCAAAATTAAGGTGTGTACGTGCGGTTGCTGGTTGCTTGGAGCATGCGGCATTTTCAACTTTGTTCAAACTAAGGACCAAAGTTTTCCGGAAAAGTATTTTGTACAGGGAGAGAAAATTGCCTTTAGATTATGTGGTAAAAAAATTGGACCAAAAAATTCGTCTGTTTAGCTGTAGCGCCTATGTTGAGAGAGGCCCTTAAGATTAGATTGTCAACCTGATTTTGAATTGATTCGGTAAACTAATTTTTAAATTAAATTATAATTTCAATTCAACAGATTTTTTGATTTATGCACTTTCAAAAACATTGTGCAATAAAACGTAAATTTCATTTGCAGTGTAGCCTGTTTATTTGGCAGAAGTCGAACAACGTTGAATAGAAAAAGCTAATCATTTTAGAAGAATACATATTCAACACGTAATATTACGGCTGGATAGCAATCCATTTTCAGTTGTTGAATCTAGATTTATTGATCTTTTTTGGCTCAATAAAGAAATGGTTTTTCGAGTTTGTCAAACCTTGAGACCACACATGAGTATATCGGAGAAAATCTATGCTATTCCTCCCGAATTGCGGATTTTCAGTGCATTAATTTTTTATGCGTTTGGAACATACCAGCGTGTAACTGGTCAAAGTCACTTAAATACGATGAGTCAGAAACGCGATTCATGAAGTATCAACCTTAAGGGCGTTGCATAAACCACTTAGAAAATAGCCAAATGGTTCCAAAACTTTTTTAAGTCTAAACCACCAATTTATACGTCACTAAAGCATATAAATATCTTTAATTTTAATTTTCGTTGAGATTAATTAGATAATGCTTACTGAATTTCTGGGGTCCCATCCACTTTTGTGAATAAGACAATGATTTCTAATGATTTCGAGTTATAAAAATAATCTTCTCAAGTGCAACAGACGACGAGATGAGAGATAACATAAAAGGCACGCTAGAAAATGATTTTCCACAGTCGACACCGACACTTTTGAAGAAATCGCGAAAACAACCTTCAATTCGATGACTCTATTTATTCTAATAAGTGTATGAATTTGGGGATTTATTGTCCGAGTTACCGATGTTTCGAAAATGAAATTGTCAATATTTCGAAAAAATTTAGTATAAATTGGATGTGTAAACAAGCCGACTGTGGCGCAGGGCTTTGAGAAATTTCTGCGGCTACAGATCAGTGAATAAATCAATTTATATAATCAACTCATTATTTTCCCTTTTAGAAAATAATTCGTTTAAATGGACTTTTGGAAAGTTTTGCTCGTGACTCTTGGTCCTTGCTGAAATCTTTATATCGCATTGTTCATTCTTAAGAATAGTTATTATTTTCTTATTATTCTTAGAAGTCGTGGTAACAGATAACTTCGGAATGCATTGCGACACTGTTCTCTTCAAATCCGTCTAGATCGGTGCATTCTGGGTTAACTTAGGTCAATCTCTCAGTTTAATTCCGACAAAATAAAAGAGATTTAACTGACCAAGAAATTCTGGTACCCGATCGTAACACCAATTACAAGATTTTTCCACATATGAAAATGAAAAGGCAGCCTAACAATGAGTAAAAGTAAAAAATTATGAGAATGAAAATCTACGAATAAATGTATAAGACAATTAGATTTTTGACCAATTTCGAAAAAAACTGGTTTGAAAAATTCATGGATACGAGCCTAAATACAAATAAAAAATTATAACCAATAATTGGAGGTCTAATTGGCTTATAAATTGTATAATGTATTTATTATTTTATTGTAAAGATAAAAGAAAATAAACTAATAAATAAATTATATCTATGAATAAATGTATAAGTCAAATTATAATTTTCGTATAAAACATGAAAAAAATGCGGTCAGCGAGAATCGAACGCGCAGCCTTCCGCCTACAAGCCAAGCAAGCAACTGTCTGAGCAATCGGACCAGTTGAAAGTCAATCTCGTCAAAGCAGCTCATATAAGCTTCTTTGGATTTTTCAAACCAGTTTTTCTCGAAATTGGCCAAAAATCTAATTATCTTATACATTTATTCATAGATTTTCATTCTTATCATTTTTAACTTTTACTTATTGTTAGGCTGTCTTTTCATTTTCATATGTGGAAAAATGTTGTAATTGAAAAAATCACAATTTCTATAAATAGAATTACAATTTTTTTTCTTTGTAAACTGTCATTGTATTTTTTAACTTTATTTTATTTTATTCTGAGCTCCCAAATGAAGAGATAAACTAATAAATAAATAAACACGAAAAAATTATGATCCGCCAAACTTTTCTGCGACGGGTCACAACAGCATGCAATCTACTTTACCTGCGTTCAATGGTAAAAAGTAAGAGAGACCACAGCCACTGATCTGTAGCTGCAGCAATTTCTCAAAGCGATGCGCCACAGTCGGCTTATTTACACATCCAATTTATACTAAATTCTTTCGAAATATTGACAATTTCATTTTCGAGACATCGGTAACTCCGGCAATAAATCCCCACGTTCTTATTCTTATTAGAATAAATAGGGTCATAGAATTGGAGGTTGTTTTCGCAATTTCTTTAAAAGTGTCGGCGTTGGCTGTGAATAATCACCTGTTATCTCGTCGTCTGCTGCACTTGAGAAGATTATTTTCATAACTCGAAATCATTCAAAATCATTGTCGTATTCACGAAAGTGTATGGAGCCCCTGAAACTCAGTAAGCGTTATCTAATTTTATCTCAACGAAAATTAAAATTAAAGATATTTATATTTTTCAGTGACGTATAAATTAGGGGTTTTGACTTAGAAAAATTTCGGAACCATTGGGTCATTCTCTAAGTAGTTTATTCAACGTCCTTAATGTCTCAGTTGATGATTCGTGATTTGATCAAGTTTTCACAATCCAGAAGAGAGAAGCGAGAACTTTCACGTATCTTTATGGAACATTGCCACTTTCCTGGTGTTATTGCTTCGGCTGACTGCACTCATGTGGGAATTCTTTCTTCGTCTGAGGAGGAAAATAATTATGTAAACCGTCATGGTACTCATTCAAAGAACGTTGAGATAGTACGTACTCATTAAACAAAACATTCATCTTCAGATTCAGATAATTCAGGAAATTAAAAACCAATAGGGGAGAGACGGGCATAACGAAACGGACGGGCGCGAAGGGATATAAGCTTAATTTATAACCAAGTAGTTCAATTTTCTTGACAAGTCAAGAAATATCTTACTATAGTAAAAAACAGGGTGGTCGCTGGACCGGGAGACCGGGAATACTAGGAAATGACCGGGAATTTTTTGTGACCTGGAAAAATCGGGAAATGACGAGGAATTTTTTTGTTGACTGGGAATTTTTTAAATTTTTAATGAAAAACGATTCTAATTTTCCAAAAATGTGTAACATAAGGTGATTTGCTTATATTTCATATTATTAATTTTGAAATTCTCGCATTTTTTGTGGAAAGCGAGTAAGCAACTTGAATGCCGATTACCTTATCTTGGATGGCCACGACAAACCCTTTCATTTCCGGAAAGAGTTCACCTCTTCGTAGCCCCAGGTTGGACGCTTCGCTGTCCACGTTGCATTGATATTGTGTCCTGGGATGCTATCCATGTAATGGCTTTTCTCTTCAATCCTGAGCAATTTGATGTGGAGAGGGAGCTAGGTTGTTAACGTCATACTATATTTGATTGGGATGTCACGCCTAATATTATTATTATTATTATTATTATTATTATTATGGCCCACCTTCCACTCACAGCTACTCATGACCTGGTACTTTGCTACTAAACACGGTAGCGAAACACGGCAAAGGATTAGTAGATTCGTTGGTGTCAGTTGTTGTTTCGGAACTCTGTATTCTGCTTGTGCATTCGTCATAATTCGCGAGTATACACACTGGAGAGCCCATCTATAGGGATCCGAAAATCACACTGGAGAGCCCTATAGGGATCCAACATTCATACTGGAGAGCCCGTCTATATGGATCCAAACATTCATCCCGGGGAGGCCTGTAGGGATCCAACATTCATACTGGAGAGCCCATTTACAGGGATTCATCTTTCTTACAAACGCTAGTTCCAATACCAACAATTGAGACCAACGATTCAAAATATTGATTCTATAAACGGCGAGAGACAAACACAACTTCACACACGCACACGGACATACACATATACAAAAAAGAAGGTCAAAAATTAAAAATGTGATTATCACAGTCATCTCTCGTGTACGCGGGATGGCCACCGAAGATGATCTTAGCCGCTATTATTGTTCACGCCCAGAAATCACCGGACGATGCGGCACATGTTCAGCAATACTGTTTTCTGAATTAGATGTAGCGAATTTCGAGCTCCCAGCTCTTCCAATTTTTTGTTGGAACTTCGCTACAAATTTTTGGCGAAAGGCCATCCCATCGAGAGTAGATTTGGTCGCTTCTGTCTCGTTTTCGAATTGGCAGCGCCTCAAGTACTCATCGTGACAAGTTTGGAAGTTGATGCGTTGCTGTGGTATTCCTGTGGAAGTGGTCGGCTGGGGGCTCCCAGCCAAAAAATCCACCGCAGACACAGCTGATGTTCTGCTGCTCACCACTTGTTGCCGATGTTCTGGCTGGACAGTAGCCCTTTCAGGTATTCCGGTGAGATCTACCTGTCCCTTCTGGTAAAACTACAAACGTTTGAGAATTAGCGGTAAAATTCGAGTTTGTCGTGTGTTAATCGCTCACTTTCTGAAAGAAGCAAAAATCACTTCCTTGGTAAATTCTTTATTATTAACTGAATTATTATTTTTTTAACGCCGTTTATTTTCATAAAAGTATAATAATTACCATGTATTATCACGTATTACTCAATTCTTTTCGCCTTCTTTTCTAGAAAATAAATTAATCCAAAGTTAGGTGGCCCATAATGCTCGCCTCTCCTCTATTCTGAAAATGGTTTTCTCGAAACTACGCATACGGTGAGATCAAAATTGGATACCTCTCTTAAATAAAAACCTCTCTCGGGGAATGGGACCGCACAGAGGACAACACGAGAGAGGGTCCTTAGAGCGACAACTCGAGAGTAGTTCTTTTTGAAGGGACGTATTGAATTGAATGTAGATTGAGAATGTGAAATAAAAAATTTCGAGAATCTTGACTCGAGGCTTCGAATTTTATATTCAAAATTTTTTATCTTCATTCGATTTTTATCTCATCTGACCATGTTTTGAATACATCTTAGAATTTTCTCGAACCGTCTCTAAGGCATTATGTTTTAACAATACGTTGTATCCTCAATAAGAATGATAATAACACAGCCACACAAAAAAAAGTCTGGTACTTTTGACGAGATTCATATGTATTTTGAGACGCTGAATCCGAATCTGAGGTTAAAATCGCACCTTTCACGATTGGTTTTCGACATAACCTCAAAAAATCGTATTTTTGAGTATATGATGGTGAAACATGGTTTTA